>JAUZNJ010084266.1:12160-23462 GCA_034780135.1 Jordanella pulchra
ACTGGAGTGCAGATCCACACACATCTACGCTCTGTAGCTGCTTGTTCCTGCTGCTGGGGGGGCTGCTGCCCGTCTGGGGGGGCTGCTGCCCGTCTGGGGGAGCTGCTGCCCGTCTGGGGGGGGCTGCTGCCCGTCTGGGGGGGCGATCAGCAGGAGTCCGGCCTGTATAGCAGTCCATCACAAGAACAACACTGACGTCGTACCTTTGCTCACTTATATAGATTTGAGCAAATTAGAGTCGATTGAGTGTTTTGATCACATGAAATCAGGAAATTCATCAACATTATTTCTGCCTTCATGCTAAAACATCTGAACAATTCACGTAGCATCTTCTGCTAAAGTAGCGCTGTGAGTAAATGGAAAACGTGCTGAAATGTTGTATCTGGTGAACATCAGACTGATGGCATCTATTGAAAGGAAATCCTGTTTGCAGACGCCTGGATGACGACCTGTCCTCTAGGCTCTGAAACGGCTGTTTTCTAATTCCAGAATTTATGGAGGGAATTTAGTTCTGCAAGCAAAGGACACATGTTGTAAATCAAAATTAAAAAGAAAAGAAATCAGGCTTAAAAAAAGATTTGAGTAACTTTGCTTTTAATTTATCTAAAAAAAATTGTCTTTATATATTTTAGTTTTTCAGTTTTTAATTTCAAATGAATCCATGTTTTTTTTAGAGGTGGTGCATTTTGTAGCTTTGTTGCTTCACTGGGTTCAGGCTCTTTCTGAGTTTGCGTTTTCTTCCTGTGGATTCTCTCAGGGTACTCCGAAGGGCTCCGCCCACACTGCTGGTCAGCTGGTGTCTTTAGATTACTTTTGGTGCGTGATTGTGCATCGTTTGGTGCAGCTGAGGTCTGCAAAAAAAGATGTTTTCTTTTTTAATCTAGAGCGACAGTTTATAACACATTTGTTTTGTAAAATGAGATTTGAAATGAATTTGATTCTTAATGAGAAATTTGGAAAAAAAAAGAAAAAGTTGGAGAAATAAGTCATTAAAAATTATTATAGGGCTGCAATGATTATTTTGCAAAGTGATTAATATGTCAATTATTTGTTTGATGAATAATTGGGTAGCAAAGAGTTCGTTGAAGATTTTTACTGAATTAAACCAAGTTTATTGACAAAAAGATTGTTGTATCGTAAATGTAAAATATGTTTTTTTTCTGTTCTGGTATATTTTCTGCTATCAGTTGGTTGCTCTGTCAGCTAAAGGCAAATGTTACACTTCAGTTAATGATTAACTGATAACTATATTAGTTGAGTATTTTAATAATTGATCAATCAAGATTGATCTGATTAATTGTTTCAGCCCTAAAATATTATTTGGAAAAAACCTCAGAAATCAGCAAAGTTACTCTTAAAATCTTATTCAGTTTCATTTCTGGATTCCATTTTTTTCTCTCAAATTTTCATTGAACATTTTTTCTTGTTTTTGTTTTTTTTATTGCAACACCAATGGATCAAAATTCCCTCCGTAGTTTTTGTTTGGTTAAAAAATAAAGAACCTTCTTAAACACTGAAGCCATATTATAGCTCAGGACTGTCCAACACTAAATACATGCATAAATAATTGGATGATGGAATGATGGATCGCTGAATCCCAAAGCTGACACGAGTATTTCTGGATGTTTTTTTTCCTACCATCTCTTTTCTTATTAGCATTTATGCCATTGGAGATGTGATCGCCGGCCCCATGCTGGCCCACAAGGCTGAGGATGAGGGAATCATCTGCATCGAAGGCATGGCGGGCGGAGCAGTGCACATAGACTATAACTGCGTTCCCTCTGTCATCTACACTCACCCTGAGGTGGCCTGGGTGGGAAAAACAGAAGAGCAGCTTAAGCAGGAGGTGAGAATCGGTCTCAGGAAATGTCCACTCTCCAGCAGCTCCAGAGTTGGACGACAGAAAACATCCAAGTTTTGAGAAGCTGTAGGTTCTGTAGATCAGTTTAATTCAGAAATACTTCATTGATCTCAAAGGGAAAATAAATGTTGTTGGATTAATTAATAATAAGCCTGTGTCAAAATAAAACTGATGAGTTTTTTTTATTCGGTGTGGATTAAAATAAATAAATTCAATTAATGTTAAAGTTCACATAAAGCTGTTTTCCAGAAAATTCCCAGTTGTGCTCCAGGACCTCCTTTAATACATGAGCATTAGCTGCCTTTTCTATGGGCTACAGAAAGAAAGATGAAATCTTCTTCTATTTAACTATAATTATTCCACTGAAATAGGTTTTCCTTTTTCTCCCTTTTATTTATTTTGTATTAATGTTGGTCAGTAGATGATTTAAATGTCATAACAGGAGTAATCTGATCCCTGATCATTATTAGGTATTTAAATAACTAAATATTCATGTTTGTCTGTTTGAATGATTTCCTTTTTTTTTAATCTCTCCTCTTGTCTCCTCAGGGTGTCCCGTACAAAGTGGGCAAATTTCCTTTTGCTGCCAACAGCCGAGCTAAAACCAACGCAGACACTGACGGCCTGGTGAAGATTCTCAGTCACAAGGAAACCGATCGGATGCTCGGAGCGCACATCATTGGGACCGTAAGAGCTCAGAACGACGTCCATGTTAGAAATGAATCACTCTGCTGTGATAAACATCCACTCTGGTTGTTGTTCTAATCAAATAAGAAATGTAGCTTACAAGCAACATAAGAACATAGAACATGGTCAGAAATGTCTTTTTGTCACTTATTCAAAGTGTTGAGTGAAATATTTCTTTATTTCTCTAACTTTGGGTTTATTATTGGTGTGAAAAAAGGAACTTGACTTTCAATTTGCTGTTAAAAAGTTTTGTTTTGGATTTCATCATCATTTCCAGCGAGCCGCTATGATAGAAATGAATGATCTCTTCCTGCTTTACTGAGGGCAGCATCAGGTCCAGCTGTGCACCAATCATGATGTCAGATCAGCATCTTGATGTGGCGCCTGTGAGGTGGGATGGATGATCTCAGCAAAGCAGAAGTGTTCACTATCAAACATTTAGACAGATGAAAGAAATGGGAATATTGTTTATCTGGAATGAATTTTAGATCTTTGAGTCCATCTCATGGAAAATGGGAGCAAAAAACCAAAAGTGTTTATATTTTTGTTGAGTGAATGTTGAATCGATACCAATATCGTTTGAAGATGATTTAACCGAATCAGTTTATTTTTTCTTACACCTCTGGAACGCTATTATTTTTTTCAGGGAAAGAATAAACAAATGACTTTTGATTGATCAGTTGAAGTGATTTTTTATTGGAGTACAATAATCTACTCCATACATCCGTAGAGATCGGCTTTTTGTCTCTAGAGCGGAAACGAGCAGCGGAGCTCAGGGCAGCACAGGTGGCGCCACTTAGTGAACTAGGCGGCTCTACGCACACAGACTAAGAGCTTCCTCACTTGTCCTGCAACAAATGTCATAGAGGTGTGAACTTCATGCTTACTTTGCCTGGTAAATAGTTTATGTAAAGTCCTTAACACCACCTGCTAGTGGACTTAGCACAAGGATCTAAGGATGGGGTCTTGTACAGTGAGATGTAACTTAGCCTTTAGAAACTAAACTATATGAGAACATCGTCAGGAATTGATGCTCTATCGACTTCTTAGCAGGAGAGACTTTAAGCAGCTGAACTGTGGGGGAGAACAAGGCCTGGAGTCCAACTGGGAGAAATGTTGCAACTTCATTTTTAGTGACTGATCATCTTTATCTGTTAGCTTCATGTGCAATGAAAAAGAAGGTTACAAAGGTGGAAAAGTATTAGAGGGTGAGACTGTTTTTATTCTGTCAGCAGTGGAAAAGTTCCAGCAATAAATAGTGGAAAACGTTGAGCTCAGCCTGAGGGAAGAGATCAGTAAAAGGACAACAATCTGAGTTAATCAAAGAAAAAAAACAAGGCAGCTTTATAACTTGATCTCATGTTTGATTCGATGCAGGGAGCTGGAGAGATGATCAACGAGGCAGCGCTGGCCATGGAGTATGGAGCTTCCTGTGAGGACGTCGCTCGGGTCTGCCACGCACATCCTGTAGGTTCCCTGCTTCACATGAACTTTACTCGCTCCAAGACTTTATTTACTTCCTATGTTCATCCTAATGGACGATGAGATCTTTCCCTTTACTGTAGATAATCCTGCATCACTTTCACAAAACCAAACAAACAGCACATTAACCCTACTGAGACCACACTTGTTCATCTGCATAACCTTCCAAGTCATGCAGGTGAATAAAGTATGGAGAGCAGAATAAGCATTTATCCCTAAACTCCACCTAACTTGGATGATTAGAGCTTTGCAACACCTGGTAGCGATTAAAATTCATTTTAATAAGGCTACATTTTTGCAGTAAAACAGCTTTAATGGATACAGAGGAAAGTACTGCTTACTGCTGGTTTTATAAAGGTTTCTGATGCGGCGCCGGTGAGGCGCTGCGTTTCATTTACCGTCCACGTGTAAAAACGGTTGTAAAGTACAGCAGAGAGATTTGATCTTCACAGCATCAGTGGTGTGTTGGAAAAGGCTAATGTTGGCTCAGCTGCTGCAGAAATAGAGCCTGTGTCCTAAAAAGATCAAACTAGTTTTTGTATTTTTGCAATAACATGAACAATTCTATATGAAGCCACTGCTCCTGTGTAACCAGGAAACCCCGGCTGATATTGGAAAGCACTAAGGTTTAGTTCGACATGTTATTAATCTTGGATGCTCCCGAAAAATACATCAACTTCGACTTTGGAGCCGATTGGCTGAAGCAGCACCGATTGCCTGCTTACTAAAGTTTGGTTGTTGCCAATCGCTGCACCAAAAGGAAAACGACAGCAGATACAACAAGAAAACACATCTTTACGCTCTATCTGTTCCTCCAATAAAAAGGATGATCTCAGGGAATCTGAATGAACCGGTGATGGCAGCAGCTACGCGTGCGGCGTCCTCCTGTGCTGCCATGTTTGTTCTGGTTTAGCTCTGCAGCTCCTGGTTTCACCACAGCTGCCTTAAACCATAACACTGCAACATGCTTCACTAAATACTGTGAGAACAGCTTGGAGGAAAGGTTGACAACTTTCACACCTTTGCCTTAAAGATCATCTGTATTTAAAATGAGAAAAGTTTAAAGGTCATTCAGGGAGCTGATAAGATCCATATTATATTCAAGAGAACAGTAATGAAAGTTATTGTAATAAACTGACCTCCTTTCATCGAACATAATTTATTCCACTTGATAAAAGCCAAATTTATATGCTGGAAGCATCATGATGGATTCATTGCAAACAGAAATTAGTCTGTTTGAATTGTTATAATTTTCCGCCTGATTTAAAAAAAACAAAAAAAACCGTTAATTTTTTGCATGTATTTCAGCAACGTCTTTTGTAACAAACAATTGTCCAACCATGAGATAATCTTCATAGACGGAGCCTGTTTTCAGCAGCCAGAACTGCTATTTTGTAGCATTTACAGAAACATGTCTGATATCTAAAATGAAACATTAATCATTTTACAGTATTTTTCTAACTTAGTTTCTTTCTCTGCTCTGTCTTCCTGCAGACGGTGTCGGAGGCGTTCAGAGAAGCCAACCTGGCAGCATCGTTTGGCAAAGCCATCAACTTTTGAGGTCCCTTCAACGGATGGACACAGCGATGGAGAAATGAGATGCTCAACATCTGCAGCACGAGCTTCACTATCATGGAGCGCCGTTGGTTCTGTGTCCGTATCAGCAGGATACTCAGTTAGTTTCATGTTATTTAAGTGTTTCAAAAGGAAAAGGGTTTTAATGGTGAACTATTGCTGATTGTGTGAGACTGCTTTTTCAGCACATGCTTTGAACGCCCCATGGGATTGTTTTCTCCACCCTACTTTTGAACAGAGACTTTGATGGAATTTTAAGGTGGTTTTGTTCTCTTCTAACTGAAGACAAGGATGTGTTTGACTGACCTTTTTTTTCACTGTTTGAAAGGTTTGTGAAAAATCGAAGCGGAAGCTGGGGCAGAAATATTTCCTAGTCAAGATTAATGACCTTTCTACGGTATCGGATGTTTTGAAAAAAGAAGTCTCTGCTATGTTTGCACCTGTTCCCCACATGTAAACAACACATGCTGTCTTCTCTACAACTCCTGTATTGTTTTACTACTTTTAGGTCATGTCTGACTCCGTGTAAAGATCAAAGAGTTGCAAAGGTCTTTCTTTCCTGATTCAGGTAGATGACTGACGGCTCTGTATTCATCCAAACCAATAAATGCAGTTCTATAAACGGGACATTTTCTGAGTTTGTCTTTATCCTTTATTTTCAAAGTTTGAAATTCATCCCAGCGCGTAAACTTGCCTCTAGAAGAATCATATCAGATCACACCTGAAAGGACCTTCAGAGGCTGCGTTCACACTGCAGGTCTTAATGCTCAATTCAACATTTTTTTTGGAAGTCCAATTTTTTTAAATGTTGTTATTTTTGTTTGGTTCACATTTTAAAACATATACGACTTGCAGTTGATTTCCTGTGTGCACTTCATTCAAACCACCCAAGTGTCCCGCAAACACAGCAGAGGATGTGATGACGTGTGTTTATGGAAGTGAACATGGATGATATTGCTGCAGAGCATCTTTCAATCTTTCATTTCTTTCCCAACCTCAGCCAGTGGATTAACAACACAATCTTTTTAAGAAAGTCAGAAATAAAGACTCCACACTATCATCCGCCATGGTTGTTGTTTGTCTTCCTGCTTCTGTGCAGTAAAACAAAGAACGTTGTTCAGGTCAGATGAATGTTGCTCTGCAGACACAGGTTGCATTTAAAAAGATCGGATCTGTGTTGTTCAGACTGTCCAATCAGGTGCATGTGGGCCAGAAAATCAGATTTGAGTCACTTGAGGCTGCAGTGTGAACATAGTTCCACAAATGTGCCTGTGCTCCAGCAAGCTAACGTCAAATGATTGTGCTCCCTCCTCTGCAGCCATTCGAGTGTAAGGAGGCAGAGAAACTCCTGTGACATGCAGCACAGTGGGTGAAGAGATGTTTTGGGAGCAACCTAACCCCAAGGCTTTGCTCCAGGGTAAGGTTCTGGCTCCTCTTTTCCAGGCAGGGTTGCTTGCCTAAATTATTTTTGTTATAAAAGCTTTTTGAACCACTTTATCTGACCTGTTGCCCTGAGCCGGTTTGCCTTGGGAGACCCTACAAGGAGCATTTAGGCCCCGAGAAACAGCTTCTGGGATCATCTGAGCACTGAAACCACTGAAGGTGGCAGTTCTAGAAGGGCATGGCCCAGGACACACTGGACAGCTGTTCCTGGAACTCCAAACTCCTTTAAAAGTTTCCTGGATTCTGTTCTGACGAAGAGACCTGTTTGTTTTGTTAGTTCACTGAAGCTGATCTGGTAGATCACACATGCTCTCAATAAATAAGAATTCCTGAAACTCCACCTGTGTTTGAACATGGTGCAGGGTTAGGGTGTGGTGGCTGCTACAGGCTGAAGGACGACGCTCAGCAAGCTGAAGATGAAGGACCTGAGCAGAGCGGATTACATGAAGCTATACAGCAGAATACAGCATTTTTGATCCCACCGATTCAGGTATTGTGCTTCTTTTGTCGTCTTTTTAACACAAATATATGAGTCAGCGATGTCACATTAATATGATCTGCAGTAAAGATAATGCTACTGCTACACACTCTGGAAAGTTCCTTTTACTCTCCATATCTTATCCCTTTCTATTTGTCTTTGGGATTTTCTCTCTATATCATAAGAATACATATACTTGTTATAAATTAAAGATTTATGGGAGTGTTTCTTTAAAAAAAGAACACCTTAACTGATGAACCTTTAATGTTCCATTTAATTGCAAATTAAATGACTAATGGCATTAGTTATTTAACTAAAAGCCTTTGAATTATTTAATATAATTGCTTTTATAAATGTTAAATTGCATTTAGTTAACAGAGTTTATTCTAACTGGAGACTATTGATAGTAGAGTTGTCATTGATGAACAGACTGCTTTTCTAATACCTTGTATTTTCTCACTAAAAAACTTTGCAAAGTTATTGCAGACCTTTTTAAATTGGATTTATTAACCTGTCAACTGTGGCGAATAAGGTGCAAGCATTGTTGATGTTTTTCATTGATAAACATTTAGATCGTTAATGTGTCGAAAAAATGTCCTTTACTGTGTGTTTGCTGTTTAACATCAAGTCAAACCAGAATGTTTAAGTATGTCACACAGTTCTTTTGTACCCCTGTCTTCATGATTTTCACCATGTACATCAAAGTCACCCATAATAATTAACTAGTAATGGTAAAGATAAAAGTTTATTGAAATCATTTAAAAAGTTTGAAGCCTGTAAACATTCAGAAACTTTGCTCAGACAGGGCCTTGTACTTGGACTGTCAGATATTTCAAAGATACAAAGTCACCTTTTCTACATTTTAGTGAATCATTAAACAGAGTAACAAGTCCTCCTTGTTTAAGCAGTTCGTTCTGATGGACAAAGTTGTAATCGGGATGTGCGGTCTCCAATAAAATCAGCATCACATTATTTTCATCTAGCCATGTCTCTGTTAGAAACATAAAATCAAGATTTTTCTGATTAATTACGTTATTGTTAAAAAACTTTTTTCCTGACAGAGATCTTATGTTAATTGAAGCCAGTTTAAATATCTTGTTTGATATTGTCTCTCTAGCTGGTTGAGCTGCACATGGTGGTCAGAGGGCCGGGTGTCTCTGCTACAGTTTAGCTAGACACCATCAGTGTGTGTGAATGGGTGAATGACTGAGTGTAATGCAAAGTCAGACTTTGGTCAAGTGTCCAGATTTAAAAAAAATGTTTTATTAGTACAGACTAATTTACCTTATTATAATTTCCTTTTTTAACTTATACTCTATATTAAGTTTGTTGGGTCTTCTGAAACATGCTTTTTAACTACCCTAAATGTCTGATATATTCATGATATTCATATCACAACATTTTTTAATGTGTCCAAAAAACCTTTGAGGTGCTTCAGGGACAAAAGTAAACTTAAAGAAGTTACTGAAGGTTTGTCATTTAATTAAGCTGGCAAACATTAATGGTCTTTTTAAATTCTTTTACAGTCAACCTTAGCATGAAGAGCACATTTTATCAATAGTTTTTTCTGAAGTATCTTTTACTGCTACTGTAATACAAAAGACTGGGTGTAAATCCAGGAAGGAGACGTTTCCTCCCTCTGATTAAAATGCTTTTAGTTCAGCAGTTAAGCGTCCCTCCCTTCCCTTTAGTCCCAATCTATCGGGAACAATACACATGCTAACCGATGGGTGAAACCTACCCACAAGTGAGTACAACACTTTTTATTCTTTAGCGTGAGGAGATTTGTCTTTTACACTGTATGGCAACTATTTACTCCTTCTTTTTTTAAAGGGATTTTCTTTAGCTAAAAAAAAGGAAAATTGAGACAGTAGCTGCAACATTTTTTAGGTTTTCCTTTATCATATGTTTAGTTTTTTTGGTTTTGTTTTGTCTCCCTTAATTAGTCGTTAGTCTTGGACATGGTGCAGCAGGCACAGACATAATAGTTTTTTACATTTTAGCAGTGATTATCATTTAGCTGATTAATAAATACTTTGTTAGTAATTACATATAAATGCTATTAGTTGTAGTAGAAAAGTGGAAAATATACAAACTCGGTAGTCGGGGGATGGGTTAGGGTTAGGATGCTTTATGATGTACAATCTAGTAATGATGAAGGCAGCAGATATTATACTGGTTATTGTAAATTCCTTTCTTAATATCTGAGCAGAATGGCTCAATTTAAACTACTTCTTTTATACAAGAAGGAAGAGGACATTGGTGATGGTGATAAAACAATCGGACCATAGAAGGCTGCGTGTTTGTCAATGTTTAACTCTAATGAGCATCAAGGTTTCGGAGCAGGCTGGACAATAATAGATCTAATAGATTCTAATTAGCTATGAATTGTTTTTTATTTTGTTTAAATACAACAATGGCTTATATGGATTAGATTTGTATTATATTAATTCATTGCATTTTCACAAACATTGATCATTCTAAGATTCGTTCGATACATTAGATGTGACAATTAAATACTATGGAGGGAATTTTGTGCCATTATTGTTGCAAGGACAGGAAATGTTTTGTAAATGAAAATAAAAAATATGTTTTTTTATTTGAAGTTTGAAAAAGAACGAATCCAGAAATGAAAGTTTTCAATCAACATGCGTTAGCTGTGTAGCTGTTTTCTCAAACTGTTTATTTAAAGTATTATTAATTTCTTTCATTTATTTTTCATACTCTAATATTTCAAATGTTATTTTTTCAAAATGTATTTCTATGTATTCTATATTTTTGCATTTCCTTTTTGCAAAATTACTTTTTCAGATTTTATATTTTAAAGTTTCTTTTTTAGAGATCTTATATTTTACTTTTTTCTATTTTTTTTTAAACTGAGTTTTGCCTCTTTATTTCAGACAAACGTGATGATTGAAGCTTGTTTTAAAGCTTTTAACTCATTTTCTAAGAGCTAAGGGACATAAAAAGACTTATCTGAAGGATCGTGCATAAAGTTAATGTGCTGCTTTTAGCTGTTTATTCTGGGTGGAGGCCTCTGGGTGGAATTCCAACCATGCATGTTCGTACGCATTTTGTTTATATGTCGGTGCTGAACCTCCTGCCCCTGAGGATCCAATAAAGCTCATCAGGGGCAGAAAAGAACAGTTTACAGAAGAGCCATTTTAACACAGGTTGGTTTAGAGAGCTCCCAGCTTTGCCTTAAAACTCCTGGCAAGAAGTTTCAGCTTAAAGAGGTCCAGTTATATATTCCATCCATGTCTGTTATAAAACACAAAGAAACATGTGCTACTGTTAAAATAAAGCAATATATGGGGAGTTTCCCCTCTAAAAGTGTTTACTTTGTCCTTTTTGTAGCTTTACAATAATTTTTTACCCCTGGCTCAACCAGCAGACATGCAGGTCTTTGTATCGCTACCTGCTGCTGGCAGTACTTCATACTTCATCCATCAACTTAGCAGCTTTGGCAGCTTTAGCTCCTGCTGCAGTGAACATCAACATTGATATTTAACTTTAAGTACTATTTGTGTTTTATGCCACTTCACATCTGATCATCTTTGACTTTTGCTTTTTCTATCTTTAGCTCCTGAGGAAATTACTTCCTTTCGCACAAAACCGTGCCTCCATTCACGTAATGTTTTAATGGTTAAAAACTGTAAACTTTAAGGTTTACCATCAAATGGACCAAAATAAAAGTGTAAAATGCAGGAATGATATACAGTGGGGAGAACAAGTATTTGATACACTGTTGATTTTTCAGGTTTTCCACTTGCAAA
>JAUZNJ010084277.1:0-23459 GCA_034780135.1 Jordanella pulchra
GATGGATGGATGATGGATGGATGGATGATGGATGGATGATGGATGGATGGATGGATGATGGATGGATGATGGATGGATACAGTCCTGCTCTTGACAGATGATTCTGTCATTTATCATTCATTCATCTTCGGCTCATAAACTGTTTTTAATCCATCAGAACTTTGGTTCTGTTTCAGGCCTCGCGGTTCTACTACAGAACCCTACCAGCTGCTGACCGGACCGGGAACACTTACCCGGTGCATGATGCTGTTGTGATGCAGGAAAGCTACGCCCTTCAACAGCATCATCATGTAGCCCTTCACCTGAGCCGGGGTCAGAGGTCGCTGGGAGTTCCTGATGACCTCAGAGAGGTCAGACAGCATGAAGTCGAAGACCAGAACAAAGCCGGTTCCGTGGGGGAAGAAGTCCTTCAGCTTGACCACCTGAGGAACCCAGACAGAGAGGACTTGACCTTCACAGCAGAGGAAGCTTGGATCAGCAGGTCCACTCCAGCCGAGCTGCTGCTTTATTCATCCTCACGCTGCAGAATAAATCAGACACCTTCAGATGATCGGGTCTACATCAGCAGCAGACCTGGAGAGACCGCTGAGCCTCCGATCTAGGGACGGCTCATCTTCTGCTCAGATATAGATGTACAGCATGTAGAGCAAAAAAAGTTTTACTTTTAGTTTCTTTTCCTTAGAGTTCAGTGAGCAGAAGATCTGAAGATCATTAGAAAAAGCAGAGACTTCCTCTCATTGTGGAGGAAACCTGAGCAGCTAGAAGATAAAACTAATAGAAGAGATCATGATTTCAGTTCACGCAGCGCCATGATGAACCCGGCCTCTGCATTCCAGAACCAGCAGAACCACGATCAGCGCTGCCTCAAGTCTGGACGCTTTCCAACACTTACATACTGGTTGTCCTCGATCTCCTGCAGAGCCTTGATCTCCCTCAGAGCCTGGTTGGGGATGCCGTCCTCCAGCCTCCTCAGAGCCACTTTCTTCAGAGCCACAGTCTCCCCTGTCTGATAGAAAACACATGAGTCCAGTTCTGCATCCTAAACCCTCTGATGATCAGCTGAAGCCAGAACCAAAATCTCAGTGGACCTCCTGGGCTCGGTGCCGGTACCTCTATGTGTTTGGCCTTGAAAACGATGCCATGAGCTCCTTCTCCAATCCGACCCAAGATGCTGTACTGCTCCATGTCTGCAGCAGACCCTGATTCCAGACTGCTTTGATCCCACTCAGGCTGGCAGGCAGAACCAGAACCAGCCTGGAAGGTTCTAACCAACAAGAGCTAAACAGCAGGAAAACGATGGAAAAGAACCTCTGAAGTCCAGCAGGAAAAACTTCTTTCGGAAAGGAAGCAGTTTACGAGGCTCTAAAGGCTCTTCTCGTCGAAACTAAAACAGAACCTTCGGTTTTTCTACGCTTAAGACTGAAGAAATCCTCTTTGTTGTTCGGCAGCGGATAAATTCAGACAAACGGCGCATTTCGGCGGTAAACGCCGATTTGACGCGGAGTCGTCGCCATGGTGACGAGCCGGCTAGGCTAAGCTAGGACGGAGCTCAAGACGGAATAGCTAACCGTCTGATGTCATATCGCCCAGCTTCCTGTTAATGCTGATTGGTTCCTCAATAAACAATATAAACAGTTAATCCTCAGGGACTTTAAATGTTCTTTTGTTCTGGTACCGGTTCTGTTATCACTGACCGGCCGGTGTGCTAGATTAACTGGTGACGGGATTAACTGGTTTAGGCAGCTGGAAACCGCAGACGTCTCTTATAGACAGGTGGCTAGTTCGATGCCTGTCTAAAAAGTACTTCTAATAAAATGAACCCGTTTACAAAATGTTTTCAATAATCCAAGTTCACTGATATATTGTTCAATGAGAAATAATGTATTTGAATCACTAATGATTTCAAAGCAGCAGCTTTTGAATGTCATACTGGGAATATTACTGGTGACCAGAACGAGATCAACTGGTGACACAGAAATCACATTCTGGTAACATTACAGCAAAATTACTTTTACTGCAAATTTCCAAAACTTTTTTCAACGGGCAGGAAAATATGATCTGTTGGAACAAGGAGAGAAACCAGATCTTTGTTGTTCTCGTTATTGAGGAACTTCATAAAATCTCTTTGATTGAACACATTGATTATATGACAGTGTGGGGTCCTGTCTCTATGCCTCCAACTGATGATGCTACTTGGCCGAGGGGAAATCATTTTGGCTGACTGGTCGGCGCGTTTGACTTTCACCCGGGAGTCTTGGGTTCAAATCCCGCTCGGGCCCTCTGTACTATGCACCTTGCCACAATTATATAGAAACAGCCTGGAGGTTTTTAACGCTTCAGCAGAGCAGGATCTGCATTTCCATCCACAAAACAAATATCATATATTCACGCAATTTATAGACTGAATCACGACTAAACATTTAAATCTTCTCTGTTGCACTTTGCACTTTTTAAACAAAGACATTTTTATTTCCAGTAGAAACGAGTCGATCTGTAAACAATCAGTTTCCTCTGAGGTGGTTCCTCCTGAACCTTTATTTTTCTTGTGTTTTTACTTTTCAGCTTTCTTTGATTTTTCCACTCGGTGCTTCCTTTCATCACCGAGGCTCTGAAACAACAGATAAACAGCAGCAGGACAGGTTCTGCAGATGTCTGGTAAACAGGCTAAATGCATAATTAATGCATTAAATACTTTTGTGATGGTGACTTCTTGAGATATTAACGGATTTCGTATCGATCACATAACACTTTGCAATCATTTGCAGTTCTTGGAGTTTACATGCAGCTTCTTTCCTGTTTGGGGAAAGTGGTCCTAAACAGCCACACCCACGGAGACACAAACACCAGCGGTTTTCCAGCGGCTGGAACCAGTTGGTCCCGTCACCAGTTAATCCATCACAACGGTTCTGCCTGTACAGCGACGTTCGTTTAAAAGCTTTACAGCATCAGATGTAAAGCTTTGTTTAACGGGTTACTGCAAATGACTTTTATTTTCAAGAGCCTTGTTCTGTCCCAGATGTTATACTAATAAAGTTTGAGGACTCTTGAATAGTCACCGAAGTGAAGTAAGTTTTTGGATATTGGACAGACATTTGCTGCGGTTAAACCTCTTCTTCCCTCCGGGTAAACTGCAATCGAAGAAAGTCGCTCCAACACTTAAAGTGCACCTGTATTACAAACTTTACAGTAAAACGGCCACAGCTTGTACCGACTTCTGTTTCAAAATAAAAGTGTACGCCTAGGTTTTGAGCGTGACAAGATGTCGAAAATGTTCATTTTTAAGCCTATACATAAAAAATATTAAAATAGTGTAGAGACTGATATGCAAAACTAAAAGGTTTATCTCGTTAAACCAGTGAAATACCATAATCCCTCGTGGATTTTGAGTCAGTCCATCACAAAACCTGAAAACTATTAATCAAAAAGGCAAATATTTACATAGTAAGATTTTACAAAAAAAAAAAGAGACTTGAAATGCAAATATAAAGGGAATAACTCTTGAAGCCAGTGGAGTAATATGATCCAACAGGAGTTTAAGAGATTGATCACTTGACCAGGAATACATTTTGATATATCTCATCGATATATTATCGACTTCAAAACCTAGGCCTACACTTTTTATTTTGAAACAGAAGCCGGTAAAAGCTGTGGCCGTTATTTAGGTGTTGTTTTACTGTAAAGTTTGTAATACAGGTGCACTTTAAGTGTTGGGGCGGCTTTCTTCGATTGCAGTTTATCCGGAGGGAAGAAGAGGTTCAACCGCAGCAAATGTCTGTCGAACAACGTAAAACTAACGTCACCGCGGTTGAATAATCTTGAATCGTAAATATCGATCTTCATGTTCAGATGAAACCTGACTAAGAAAGGCTCTTTTATGGAGAAGAATTAGATATCTCTGATGGAAATGCTCCTTTATTGTGGCTCACAATGATGCTTCCAGTTCCAGGCTTCCAGAAAAGGGTTTTTCATTCAGACAGACAGCTGGTGGAGGATAGACATGAAACAGCGGAGATGCATTAAAGTAATTACGTTATATAGATAAAAATTATATTATATTATATTAACGGTATACACAGAATAATAGAGGAAAGAAAAATCCGTCAATGAAAAAAGAAGAGCTGTGCTGAGAAATGAGGGAAAAAACAACATGTTCTTATCGGAAGAGAAGGTCAGTAAAATAGATAAGAACAGAAAAAAATTGATTATCAACAACATCTACAATTAATAATCTGTAAACGTGGAATATATCAGGATTATCAAACCTAAACCAATGTCATAAAAGTTCAGTAGGTGGCGCTAATTAGCAGGAGGTTTGGAAACGAGCAAGAGGCGTTTCCGGTGTGTAGTGTTGTGTTAGCAGCATGCTAGCTGTGCTAAACAGAAACGGTGAAATAAATCTTCAGGCAGAGACTTCCGGGATCACAGCTGGACTCTGGGGCCTCAACAGCTTCAAACTGGTTCCAGTTTGAATCTGACAAGGAGGAAAACAGCAGAATGGCTCCTCCTAACGGCGTGGATCAGAAGGTCCTGCAGTATGAAGCCTTCATCAGCGACGTCCTGAGGAGAGACCTGCAGTAAGAGACTCTGCTTTAACATCCTGACAGCAGGAGACACTGGTGTTACAGCAGGGCCCCCCACCCTGCTCCTCTTGGACCCCTGCTCCACAGGGCCCCCCGACCTGCAGGTTTAGATGGCCGCTCCTCCAGCGAGGAAAGGCCTGCTCATCTGTCATTGGTTTAATTCAACCTAAAACAGTTAAAACGTGCAGACCAGGAGGCCCCGGAGCCCTAAAGGAGCAGGGGTCTGCAGCTCTGGTCCTCTGAAGATCTCTGTACCTGAGTTCTTTTACTTTTTTTGCAATCAGAACCGTTTCTGTAGCAGCTGGACCTGGTCCAGTTGATCAGAACCATCCCTGCAGAAACACGTTTCTCTATAGCGGTTCACGTTGTTCCTTTTTTCTGAAGCTCCAATTAAAACTAAACTTTAGGAAGTCACTCAGTTATGCACCATGAACCCAAGAACTGATCCCTGCTGGGTCGGTTCTGACCCGGCAGCTCTGTGGAGGTATTGGTTGGTTTGCGGAGCTCTAATGAATCCATCTGCTGGCAGGAAGGTGATGGAGCAGAGAGATCAGGTCTATGAGAAGATGTCGCAGTACCTGCAGCTGAAGAACACCATCCGGAGCCTGCAGGTAGTGATGCTGTGATCAGGAGGAGGCGTCACTCTGACACCAGATGATCTCCAGAAACCAAACCTGAAGACTCAGAGCAGATCATCCAGGCTGCTTTTATCCCCAGTAGATCAAACTAAGGAATCAGAGGCGTCTGATTATTAGATCTAATTAATTCACTTTTTACATCCAAAACATTTATCCTCCGTCATCCAAGCAGCTCCTGATCCTTCAGACTTCAAAAAGAAACAACCTCACTTTGGATCTTTTTAAATCTAATTTCTATTGTGAATAAATTTCAAATGTTGCTTTTATTTAGATTTTTTTTTATCTCCAGACGCCTTTGAATTAGTTTGTAAAATAAATGTAACAATTTGAACCCTTTGTGAACTTTTAAATATAAATTCAGTAGAAATTAGAAATAAGTTCAATTTTAATGCAAATTTCTCAATTCTCTATAATATTTTGATAAATTCAGGAGATTTCTGAGTTGGAATAATTTGATTGTATTTTAATATTTTTCTGTTATTTCTTTTTTTATTTTAATCACAGTAATAACAAATGTTAATGTTTGGGCGTTAACATAACGTTGTTACACAAACACGCTTTCTGAGGTGAATAACTGATTAACATCATTATTTTAGTGCAACAGGCCCACTCATTAAGATGTTTAGTTTTCTGGATGATGTCAGACTGGTAATATCAGTGATGTCACTGTGACATCACTGCGTGTTCCTGCAGGAGGCGGGCTCGGAGCAGCTGAAGGCCGACGTCGACCTCGGCTGTAACTTCTTCGTTCAGGCACACGTGTGAGTTCCTCGGTGGCGTGGACCAGAACCGACTGCCTTAAGCCGGACCACGTGGCACCAGCTCTCTGTATGTTTAAAATCCGGTTCCACTGCTTGGTTCTGGTTCTGATTCTCTCTTTTTCTCATCAGCCCCGAGCCATCCAGGATCTTCGTGGCTGTGGGATTCGGATTCTTTTTGGAAATGACCCACGATGAAGCTCTGCGATTCATCGACAAGAAGACGACTCAGCTGTCAGTGTAGGTTCATCGTCACCATGGAAACGGAGAGGAAGGAGCTTTTTTTTTCCTGGGTGTTTTAACCTAAAATGAAAAAAAAATCTAAAATATCCAACAATATTTCTACAAATGTAATACTAATTTGATTAAATAATTTGAAACGTAAACATGCTGCAGGTTAGCTCGATGCTAGTAGTATCCATACATTCAAATAAGAGATGCTAATCCCGCTAACTGTGTCTGTTTTCTTTTGTAGCTTTACTGAGCAGCTCACCAAGGACTCCGCCAAAATAAAAGCCCACATCCGCATGGTACTGGAGGTCAGTGTTTCCTGCTGTCCGGAACCAACACTGGATCAGCACCAGCTTGGTTCAGATCAGTTTTAGGAGGAGCTGCTGAAGTTTTAAACCAGGACAGACCCACAGTAGAGCAACCGTGCCCTCTGATTGGCTGATCTCTTCTCTTCAGGGTCTGCGGGAGCTGCAGGGGCTGAGTGACCTTCCAGAGACCCAGAGAAGAGACGTTTTCTAGGTGTTCCAGGTGATGGACATCAGTGGAGGTTTCTGCTGGTCTGACCTGAGGAAAAGGAGGAGGAGGAAGGGCCGCTCAGCGTCTCCTTTCCTGAACATTTAGCAGGACCAGCTTCTCCTCAGATATGGACAGGAACCATGGTGTCACCTTTGAGGTCACTTCCTGTTGTTGTTGCTCATACATGAACCCCTTTTCAAAATAAAGCGACTGGAAGGTTTTGTCCTCAGAGGTCTGGGGAGTTTCAAGTGATGAACCTCTGTATTTCAGAATAAGTGGTGAAACGTGAAAAATGTGAACTATCTCTGATTTTAATTTTATTTTTGTTTATTAAAGACTTGGAATATGCACCTGAGTTGTTTGATGCACATGCATCATAACGTGAAAGTGTAGGTTAACATGTGAATGAGGATGTTTGTGGACAGTAAGTACGATAAAAAAAAAAAACAGGCAATTTGAATTTCATTAAATTTCAGATAAGTTGAGTGACAACTGAGGGGACAGGATAAAAGAACAATAGAATTAAAACAAAATGAGATCAAAAGAGCGTCGGTCAGTTTGAAACTTCTCCCTTCTCCGTCTCATGACTTTATTGAAACGATACAGCGTTTTGCTCTATGAGCTCGAAGCATGTGCTGATGCTTCAGTGCTGCTGGACCCATCACTACAGTTAGCAGCTCCTGCAGTCAGATTCAGTAGATGAAAGGTGTCAGATTTAATCTAGAGGAGTGAATGTGGCCCTAAATCCACAAGGAACTGCATAACTTCTCCATCTGATGGTTCCCCAGAGCGATGTTCAATTAGAGACACTGTAGTGTTATCAGTGGCCTGCAGGGGGCGCTGACCTGGCAGTTACAGGTCCAGCGCCCCTAGTGGCTAAAAGTCACGCAGCTGCTGCTGTGAAAAAAATGCTGATTCAGATACTTGTCTAAGAAAAAAAAAGAAAAATATATATTTTTTAAATTTTTAGATTTCTTCTTTTTAGTCTTTATTTTACATTTAAACTTTTTTATTATTATTTGGCTACTTTTAAATCTAATTAGTGTTTAAAGCCTTTTGATGATATGAAACATTTTCCTTTTTCACAGATTTATATTTCAGAACTAAATCGCTTCACTTTTGCATCCAGAGTCTACTTCTGTTTTTTTTTTCTTTTGAGAGAACAGAGCCGGTACCGGTCCACTCTGTGCTGTGCTCTGGACCTTCCCTGCTCTGAGATTGATGCTCACAACACGGAGCCTGTTTCCGTGGTAACGGCCTGCTGAATGAGGCGCTGAGAGGCTGTTGAAAGAGAGAGAAAGAAGCAGCTTTTATTTTTCTGTTTGGGTCTCAGATTAATTTGCATGAAAATGGGCTGAAACGGGTCGAACTAGAACTCATGATTCTGTTTCTGCCGGCCCAGTTGGAAAACCGTATGAATTTGTCTGGATCATTTCCCTTAAATCTCCTTTTATCGTTGTAACCTGGAGATATTTATCACACCTGTACTTTACATTGATTTGAATATTTATGCTCCTTATTTTTATTATTTAAATCAAAGGTGCTTTAATTTTATTCACATCTTTTCAGATTTTCACTCATAATTTTGCCTTCTTCCGTAACATCTACAATTATATATTTTTCTACTATGTTTATTCACTTCCTACATTCTTTAGATAACGGTTTATTTAAAACGTATGTTAATTGTTATTTTTGATCATTTGGGGGTCATTCTGTTTTGAACAGGCAGGCATTTAGTTATTGATATTCTGATGAATGTTTGCTTTTGTTTCGTTTCTGTTTTTTGGGAAGAGTCCAGTGTTGAATTTTGGGACCTTCTTCTTTTCAAGTGGATTTAAGGTGTGGAATATTTTCCCGCCGTTCAGCACCGCCATCTTTAAATTGTGTTTTCTTCTCTGATCCGCGCCGGATTTAAACCCTGCAGCTTTGTCCCTTTTGCTGCCTTGCTCTTTGGTTCTTGGAAACAGTGGCTCCTCATAACGTCTCCATCCTGTTGCCGCAGAAACAACATTGAGTCAATTGCATTGTACTGGCCGGAAACAGTATCGAAGATCAAGAGCTTCCCTTCACAATAAAGGTCCACGTTGTCCACTTTGCTTCTCTGGGTGTGTGTTTTGCTCCTTTTGTCCATTTTTTCTCTGTTTGGTTTCCTGTGAGCAATGAGCTTTATGACAAACTACACTACTTCCTGAACTTTGTTCAGTTCTTTTGTCTGTCTGTCTCACTGGACAAGCTGATTAATCCAGGCCCATGTTGTCATGATTACTTTCTTTGTTCTCTAAATTAAAGTTTTTTTTGTTTATTAATCTCGTACTATTTTTCCATTCTGTGTGTGGCTGGTATTCTTATATACCTAATACCACCTCAAGTTGCATTTCTCTTGTTATATATACTGAAGGTCCTCCTTCCCCTTCTGTCTCGGCCTCCTCTCTGATCTTGTTCATGTCAGGGTTTCATTCTTCCATATCTGCAGTGATTTTAGGTTTGTTACACTTAGCAGATATTAAGTGGTTATGAACTCATGTATCATCTGCAATATAGAACTGAAAGCAACCTTAGCTCTGAAGCTAAAGTAATGTCAGAACCTCCACAGACGCATGAAGATGTGCAGATTTGGCCACCAGGTTTAGATGCTCAGTTGTAGTTGTACTCAGGAATTGTGTTAGATTCCCGTGTGTGTTTGTTCCTGCCTTTCTGGTAAAAAGAGTCACACTGCAGGTTCCCCAAAGGAAGGAATCACCTCAGCAAACATGCAGTCACCAGCTTCTTCTGTTTTATCAATCTTAACCACGTCCATGGACGGGGCCATCTCTATGAGAAGCCCTAAAAGTTAAGAGCCAGAACAAACATAAAAGAAACAGATTCCTGAAGGGCTCCAAAAGCTAAGTTGATATTTGCTTGATTTCCCAAAATGTTCCTGCCTTGTTTTGTTTGTTTTCTTTTTTCTTTTGCCCCACTGTCGCCACAGGTTCACTCAGGAGGAAGGACTGGTGCAGAACGACGCTTCTGAAGCTGTTTGGAAGACTCTTCCTCTTCAGCTCCAAACTGGTGAAGCTCTTTGAATGAAGAGCAAAACTTCTTGAGCTACAAGAACTTGATTTCAGCTGTTTTAATTTTAAGACCTGTTAGGAATCACAGTTAAGAAGAGAAAAAAATAAATAATTTGCTATTGTTAGGTTTGTTAAATTTTATTCAATATTTTTCAGTTAAATTAGATAGACAGTTCCTTCTATAATTCATGGGTTCAAATAAGTCTTAAAAAGTAAATTGGATCACAGTCGGTAATCTAGAAAATGGAGCGTGAATTTTGACAGCTTTTATTTTGAAAGGCTACACCGGAAAACATCTTTTTAATGCGGTTAGTTTGGCCGAGTCGAGCAGCAGCGAGGAGGATAAACAGGAACAAAGTAGGAAAACTCTCTGGAGTTCGGTCGTTACTCCGGAACCATTGTTTGGACCTTCGCATTACTTTTCGTCGGTATCGAAGGATCGTGGACGGTCCAGCAAGTTCTGTGGAGGATTCTGGTCTGAGACAGCCCAAGAGGCGGGAGGACAAACAAACTACAATAGATTACGCTAAGCTAAACTACGAGCGGTGGAAGCTAGGCTAGGCTAACAGCGGGAAGGCTAGGCTAACAGCTCCTTCTCTTATTGGACCTTGCAGAAACTAATGATAGTGGTATTTATTTTTTAATAATATTCGGGATATATCGCAAAGTTATTTATTAAAGTAATTGTTGTTAAACGGCTTTTTTTCTGTTGGAGTAGCCGCCTTTATACGGCAGGTTTATTAGCGGTAGAAGAACACTGCTCAGCTCGGATTGATCCAGAACCACCAGTTGGGAGTTCTGCTGGGTTCGGTGATCTTAGAAAGTCTTTCTCTGGTTGTGTCCGTCCTTTCTGGACGCCGCTAGTCTGACAGGGTAGTTAGCATGGAGGCTGCGGAACCTGGCCGCGGTAACTTGGAGCGGTTACATAACGCCTGCAGGTCGGCAGAGAAGCTGTTGAACGTCTCCTCCTCCTCCGCCGCCTCCTCAGCCTCACTGTGACGGTTCTGCAAACAAACAGACTCTTCAGACCTAAAGCAAGAAGACGGCCTCAGCATGGAGGAGCTGTGAGCTCACTGAGAGGCAGGAGGCTGAACCCCACTCAGACCATGGAGCCCAACCCGCTGATTAACGGTGAGAGCCGCAGCTTCCCGCTGCTTCTGCAGGTCAGCAACAGGTGGAGGAGCTGCTGAGGCCTGCGGCGGCTCCCATCCTCTGTGCCATGCTGGTCTGGACCTGACTTCATACTGCAGCTTGTTGAAACCTGCAGCGAACTGAACAAAACCTGGATTAGTCTGACTGAAAAAAGAAGGTCTGCATTCAAACGGTCTGAATAAATTCACACTGATCTGGTTCAACATTAAAAATAGATCTAATAGGTTTTTAACAAAAGCAAGAAAACGGCCCTGTAAGGCCGCAGTCTGGTTTTAAAGAGTTTATTCAAATGTTTGAGCGCATAAACTCACACATGAATCTAAATCTAATCGATAAAGAAAAAAAAACAGTTCAAATTAATTTAAAACAATAAGATGATTTTTTTGTGTGTAGAAAAGAAAGGTCTGTATTAATGTGATTTAAAGTAAGAAACCTAAAAGCTGTGCAGCTGGAAGTGGATGAAAGTTTGTTTCCACAGCAGTCAGTCAGCAGGGTCCCCTTTACTCTGAAAACAGAAGCAGCCGCCTCCATTTCCTGTCTGCTGTCTGACCCGTTTTCTGCTGTGTTTTGAAGTGTGACGGAAGCTGCTGAGTCGCACAGAAAGTTCTGATGCAGACCAGAACCGCGTGGGGTGCGTTGCTTCGTCTCCTCTCTGATTGGACCCTGTCCTCTGGATGAACAGGGTGTCCATACGGCGGCGTCTCCGGTTGTCCTTTGGTTGTCTTAGAAACTCTGGTGGTTCTGATTAGCTGATAAACTCTGACAGTTTCAGATCTGTGATGTAATACTAGCATGTTACCATGACAACCGTGACGCACTGAATTATGTTGTGAGATATGATGTGACGCTGATGTGGCAGCCGGTACCAGCGGGTCCGTAGGTGCCAGCAGCACCGGGTCCGGTTATGGTGCAAGCAAACACCTGGGTTTGCGTTTGTCTTGTGGATGATGCAGTTTTATCAGTGGTTCTGGAGCCAGCAGGTCAAACCGGGCTGGTTTGGGTCGGTGTGAAGCCCCCTCTCATCGGATCAGAATCTGAGCTGCAGAGGGGCGGGCCGGGCAGCCGGGGCTGTGTGGTTCTGGTCGGTGTGTTCAGCTCAGTGAACCTGGACCTCCTGCCTCCGTTGTCACGCTGTGTCCTTCTGTCTGCTATGATTCTAGACCACAGAAATCAGGTTCTGAACAGAAACCCGTTCCCTGCAGCAGGGCTGCTGTTGTTCTTCAATATTTTCAGGTGCTGGATCCACCAGATTTATCATTGACATGAACAATCTGTCAGAAACATCAGATTTAAACCAGCCTAGTGCTGTTCTAATAGTTCCTACAAAGTGTTCAAGCTTTTCTCAAAGAATATTCTGATGAGCTGGATCGGATTCTGATGGCGCCGGGCTCTGCTTCTTGATAAACAGACCACATAGATCAAATTCTGAGGGCTACGTTCTCACTTAAAACATCTGAACTTTTACTATGTGACAAATGGTATAAAAACAACATTTGTACTCAGACTTTCATCAGTTACAGCCGCCACTGGTGGAACAATGCGAAACACAACAGCGTCCTTCAACAAACCAAGGAGAGATAGAAAGTATTCGGCCTGAGGGGAACCAAGTCAAATTACGTGGGTTAATATGCATGGATGCATAAGTATGTGTGCAGTTACCTGAGTAAATCTGTGTGGTACGCTACCTGGGGCTAGGGTTAGGCCTTCTGAACCTTTCAAACGTTTACGGGACAAACTGATGAAACAGCTGCAGCCTCTGGTTCTGTGGAACCCGATTAGAGTTCTGCAGGACTAATGGTTCTGGATGAGTTCAAACAGCTGAAGCAGATGAGATGTTAGCCAGTGGGCGTGGCCTGAAGTCGCTCCCTTCAAGCAGGACACAGTTGCATATATTTCAGACCAAGCAATGGAATTACAACCCCAGTGTGTTAATTATAACTCCTACTTTCCAGTATTGACGCCGAGGAAAAGCAAAGTAGGGAGAGGTGAAGCAGCCAATCACGGACTCCTAATTCATTCCTGCTCGGAGTTTGTCGTTCTTTGAGAAGATAACATGTTTGCTCCACTTAATCATTTTCTGATTTAGCTGATTAATCATGATTGTTTCAGCCAAAGTTACAAGTCATGCATTAATGAATTCATTTGCTGTCAATGATCCACTAATAATTAACTGTAAAGCAGGTATTTCCTCAAAATCAGTGTTTTCTCTTGTATCAAGAGGTGAAGAGGTAAATATTGTTTACTGTACGTTGAATTTAAAGAGTACATCATCATTTTTTGACTACTTACTGTTCCAGCTTTGATATTTTCTGACTGAATAAGCAACAAAAAACATGTTTTCTACACAATATTAAGGTAAATCAAAACAAGAACCTGTTACTAAATTAAAAATCGGTTAAAGTCGAGCAGGAGGGACTCTCAACAGCAACCAGCGAGTCGCCTTTTAGTGGAGCTTTAAAACTTCTGGTTCTTGTTCAGAGGAATGTTAGAACTCGTGTCAGTCCCTCATAACGCTTCTCTAGCGAGCGCGCTAACTGCTAGCATGTCTTCTCTACTGTTCATTTAG
This sequence comes from Jordanella pulchra, assembly GCA_034780135.1. NCBI lineage: Eukaryota > Metazoa > Chordata > Actinopteri > Cyprinodontiformes > Cyprinodontidae > Jordanella > Jordanella pulchra. The sequence goes on from JAUZNJ010084277.1 coordinate 13,492, forward strand.
CATAATGTGCTTCACTTTTTCATCATCATCACCTTGTGATCAGAGAAGTTCTGCTGCTCCTCTGTGCAGCGCGGCTAAATGGGCCGATTAAGAGAACCGAAGGAGTTTGTGCAGAGTTTGGATTCACTAACAGAACCACAGAAAGTTCATTCTGGATCCATTAAACCCAGGAAATGATCTGGACCGGTGTCGGTACCAGATCTGTTTGCCTCCTTTTCATGTGATTTACACGATAAGATTGGCTGAACGTTGCCCCAATGATGTAAATCTTTGTTAATAACGTTAATAACATTACACAGCTCATTGGTCTTCAATAAATTGAAACGTCATTTGTTGCTTTAACAAATATTCAAACGTCACTACGATGAAAGAATCTGTTTGCTCTGAAATAATAAACTCTGAGAACGTTGCTAAACAGGCGGATGGAACAGATGTTATCCAATGAATCATCATTCGTTTACATCCTTAGTTTCAGCCCTTCTTAAAACCAGCCAGAACCTCTAGAACCAAAGGTTCTGATGAACCAGCCACATTTGCTCTCTGTCCAAATGGGTCGGGTGGGTACTGAGCCCATGGAGTCCGGCTCTTCAGATGTTCCCTCAGGGTTCTGTTGGTCGGTCTGATAGGAGTTTGTGGACGAATCCTGTGTGTGTCTGAAACCGTCTCTCTGGTTCCTCCAGCCTTGGACCCGTCCATCACTCTGTGGCAGTTCCTGCTCCACCTCCTGGAGGACCAGCGCCAGCGGCACCTCATCTCCTGGACCGGTGAGGATGGAGAGTTCAAGCTGCTGGACGCCGAGGAGGTCGCCCGCCTCTGGGGGCTCCGCAAGAACAAGCACAACATGAACTACGACAAACTGAGCCGGGCGCTCCGCTACTACTACGACAAGGTTGGTTCCGCCTGCTGTCCTGATACCGGGTCGGCTCCTGGCCCAGTTCTGGTTTAGATAAGAGCGAGGGAGTGAAAAAGCAGCCGAGCTTTAAAGGAAAGATCAAGTTCCAAGCACAGCTGCAGGTCCATCTTGTTCTTCTCGGGTCGGAACGTGCTGAATGGTTCTGGTTGATGCCGTGTTCTTCTTTCAGAACATCATTAAGAAGGTCAGCGGTCAGAAGTTTGTCTACAAGTTTGTGAGTCAGCCCGACCCGTCCCTGCCAGACGGAACACGCAGCGCCGAGGAGGGTCAGAAGAAAGACCCGGCTGACCCGAACGGCCCATCCAAAGGCCCGGGGGGCGTGTCCTCAGGCTGCCAATCAAAGGGCTTGCCCCAGGTACGGCCTTCTGTGTGGTTGCTCTCTGAATGTGACGGCCTGGTTCTGATCCACTGCTGCCTGTCGGCCCACAGCGCTCGTCTCCCAGCGGCGCCCAGAAGAGCTCAAGGAACGACTATATGAAGTCCGGCCTCTACTCCACCTTCACCATCCAGTCCCTGCAGACCCCTCCTAACCCCCGGCCAATCAAATCAGAGCTCCTGTTGCAGCAGGACCCCGCCCCCAAGACGGACCGCCTGTCCAGGGAGGTGAGTCCGGTCCGGTCTTTGTGCTGCAGCATCATCTTCAGGCCATGAAGCCAGAACCATCTTCTCCTCCTCAGGTCTGCCTGCTGTCAGACAGTAAAACATCCCCGCCAGCAGGTGGCGCCGTGGATCCGACTCTCCAGGTGATCGTCACCCAGACGTCTCCCTGTCCCACTCCGGCTCCGAGCCCGCAGATCCCGGCCAACCCCAGCAGCCAGTCACAGGTAGGCAGCAGGCTCCGCCCCCCGCCCAGAACCAATGATTAGATACGTCCACCAGCCACTTTATTAGGTACACCTTATGGTACCTGCTTTCCTCAGAACCGCCCCAAATCTCCATGCTGTAGATCTCCCAGGAGTCAGAACCGTCCCTCAGAGGTCTTTGGTCCAAACTAACATGAGAGCATCACAAGGCAGAACATCCATGATCAGAACCTCCTGTTCCACCTCATCCCTGAGAGGTTCTGTTCGACCGTTCTCCATGGCGATGTTCTGAGCTCTGGACACGTTATGGTTGTAGCTGCAGTACTCGCAGGAACCACAGAGGGGCAGTGATCAACACGACATGCTGAGACGCAGAGAAGAAACAGTTGATGTCCTGCTTCCAAAATGGCCGAACGCAGCTTTGGTGTGTTTATGGCAGCTGCACAGAAACAGAAGGTAGAATAAAAGGGTTGGTTTACCTGCTGCACCCAGAGAGAAACCAGCCTGTCTGTGGATCCAAACAAACGCTGCTTTCCTAGATAAACCTGGATCCTTTGTATGATGGTGGCTTCAGATGCACTGATCTGCTGCTTTTTAGCTCTGATACCGATGTTTGAAGTTCAATATCGTCTGATAACAAAAACTGAACCGATTACATAACAAATGCTCTTTTTTTAAACTGTTACTTGGAAAAAGTTCTTTCCTTCATTTTCATCCAAATTAGCTGCTTGTCACCACTTCCTTTTTATTCGCTGAGTCAGATCATCTCAGCGTGTTCGTAGACATTTACGTATTTGTTCCTCACATATTTCCAGTAGACTGAGAAAGCATGAAAAACCTCCACAGCTGATCCTTTCGCTCACTCCATCGTGAACAACATGGCCGCGCCACGTGCCAGCAGTGCATAGCATAGAGCTAGAATGACTAGATGGGCTCAACATTGTCAGCGATACCGATGTAGTTTTTCTCATGAAATCTGGGCCGGTACCGATAGAAACATCCTGTCAGTGCATCCGTTGTTTGTCCGACCAGCTTTGCTGATAAACGCGCCTTTGTTTGCTGGTTTCTGGCTGTAAATAAAGCGTAACAACAACATTTAACGAACTGTTGAACCTTCTGGGCCGTTTGACGTCAGTAGAACTTCCTATCGTTGCATCCGGAGGTCCGTCAGCATGATGGCGTCGAGTATAAACCTAATAGAAGGAACCATGTGGTTCTAATGGGTCCAATGATTGTCCGGATCGCCCCCCCACCTTGTTCTGATCCGCCTGAACAGAACCGGTTCTGTTCAGATTCTGGTCCGGTACCATCCATGCAGTCAGATCCGCTGATCCTGACATGCGGTTCTGATGACCTCTCTCTGTCCCGCACAGAACCCGGCCGGACCTCGGAGCGACGCGCCTCCGATTTACCTCACCAACGTTGGAGACCCCGCCTCCTTCACCCCCCTCCTCCCTCTGGCTCCCGTTGGAGGCGGCACAGGAAGTTCTGGTCCCGCTCCCCCAGAGGGGCCCCGGCAGGACGACTGTGGGGGGGTCCCCCCTCAGCCCCACCCCGTCTTTGTCATCATCAACCCCTCCCCTCCTCAGCAGCAGGCCCCTCCCTCCCTCCAGGCTCCGCCCCCTCCCATCGTCATCAAGGAGGAGAACTTGCCTTCAGAGGCCGAGCTGCTGGACATGGTGGTTCTGGACAGAAAGCAGGCCGAGGAGGTGAGAGGACGGGTCACTGCCCACCCACAGGTCCAACTGATCGGAACCAGAGCCGATCGGTACCCAGCTGATAGAATGAGGGCGGAGCCGGACCAGAATCAGACAAAGTTCTGGATGTTCTGGGTCTGTGGTTCTGATCTTCTCTATTCTCTCCAGGTTCCTCAGCTCATCTGTCGCCCAACAGAACCAGAACCGCCCCTCACCATAGTGGACAGCCCCCCCCCTCCAAGGATGGATGTGCAGGAGGGGGAGGGGGAGGCCCAGGACTCCCCAGCAGGTATCCTCCTGGTTCTATTTGTTGTTCTCTGTGTTGGATCAGAACCTTGGTCCAAGACTGGCCTTCTGACCTCTTAATGGCTCAGAACCTGCTGGTTCTGGTCTGACTGGTTCTGTTTGCAGCTTTCTGTTCTGACTAATCATGTTTGAGCTCCTTCTGTCTCCAGATTAAATCTCTCTCCCTCCCTCCATCAGATCCCTCCGTCCCGCCAGCGACCTCCTCCTCCTCCTCCTCCTCCTCCTCCTCCTCCTCGGCGGTGACCTCGCCCTCTGGAAGCGCCCCTCCCAAACCCAAGAAGCCTCGGATCCTGGATCTGCCGCCCCTTCCCTCTCTCCCACCCGGCCTCTCGCTGGATAAGGTTCGGCAGACGGGTCGTTTGATCAGATGCTGGTTGGCTTTGTTTGTCAGAGCCGTGACCTCACTTCCTGTTCCCCTGCAGGTCAACGCAGCGGTCAACAGTCTGCTGGCGCCGGGCTCTGCCACCAACACGCTGACTCCGACCGTCATCACCTCCCACGCTCTGGTAAGAAGCTGGGCCTGCAGGACGTCAGCAGAAGCTTCGGTTCTGGTCTGGATCCAGTGAATCCAGACTCCTCTGACCCGTTCTGAACCCGACTCGTTCTGTTTAACAGACGCCGGTGCTGCTGACCCCCAACGCTCTCCCTTCCACCATCCACTTCTGGAGCACGCTCAGCCCCATCGCGCCGCGCTCACCGGCCAAGCTGTCCTTCCAGGTAACCCGGGCCGGTTCTGATCCGGTGCAGACGGAGCGGGATTGTTTCTCTGCAGTGCTCAGGCTGGACTAGAGCACGGCCATAAGGACGGAGGTTCTGGGTGTCTGTGGGGTTCTGGCTCAGACGCTGCTCCATCTGCTCACTGGTGGAGTCATCAACAGCCTGCAGGTTCTGCAGCTCCGGGACGGTCAGCAGAGGAAGAACCCGACTGGTTCTGCCTTCATGCTGGATATTCAGATTAGCCTGAGAAGAGCTGAGAAACAAAGATCTGAAAAAAAATATAAACAGCAGCTGAGATTAACCATCAGCTTCGTTCTTTGTTGGATTAATCCAACCATGAGACGAAACCAACACGTTGCTTAGAGGTTAAAGGTCACCCCTCCACAGATGGGCTCTCATCTGAAAGCTAACCTCTGGCTCCTCACACTTTGTCGCCTCCTGCTGGTAGAGCTGCACAATGCAGGAAAAACGTTTTTAAAACCAAGAGCAGAACAGAAGGTAATAAAAAGTGAAACAGTCAAATAATGAAATTTAAAATGGATAAAACCAAGAGGAAACACTAACAGTAAAACAAAGTAAGTTTAGGCTGCCTAAGATAAAGCGAAGAAGAGGGTCTTTAGTTTGGCTTAGAACACCTCAAAGAACCAGCTGAGTGTCTAGAGGAAGAACGTACCACAAAGATGAAGTACAGAAGAACCTTCCTTTAGCTTTATGTGATCATCTGCAGCCTCTAAACCGAGGCAGGAGAGGATGACAGTAATCGGGAGGTGAAGACGTAAGAACCTCAGCCTCTGATAAAGACTGTCTGACATTTAGGTGAAAGACAGGAAGAAGTAATGAATGTTTCCGGGTCTGAGACCATTACATCCGCCTTAGCCTCACTGAGGCAGGAAATAATGAGACAAGCAGCAGGTTTCCACTGTTGACACGCCAGCCCAGTTACCTTTGGTTAAAGCTGCGAGTCGTCGGCATAACGACAAACAGTTGAACAGCCACAGATACAGGGGAACTAGCAAAGGGCCAAACACGGACCCTGGAGGGACTCCATGCCTCACAGCACCGGTACCAGAGAGAGGAGAACATCTGAGCCTGATAAAGCAGCATTAGTTTACATTCAGCAGCAGCAGGTTTTCTTCTAAGAGCAGAAGTTTCTGTAGCTTTGATCTAAAACCACTGAAATGATCAAAAGATGAGGAAGCTGCTCAAACACTTGAGACGGTTTTTGGTCCAGACCTCCAGATGCTTGTTGAACGCTAAGCTGAAGCGGTGCTTCTCTAACAGACATCAGAAGCTCATGAGCTTCACATCCAGGTTGTTGCTTTATTGGATTTGATATTTTATTTGACTCGTCTGTAGAAATAAATGTTACATATAAAACAGGCCTCTGATCTCAGGCGGTTCTTCACCTTCAGTTTTCCTGAAGTCCACTCTGAGGTTCTGCCAGCGGTTCTGATCCGTTTGTGGGAATGTAAAGACAAAGTGATCCCTAACCGTCTCTCTCTGCCTCCTCCACAGTTCCCGGCTAATGGCAGTAATCAGATCCACGTCCCGGCGCTGAGCGTGGACGGACTCTCCACCCCGGTGGTTCTGTCCCCGGGCCCACAGAAGCCCTGAGCCGGGCCCCCCACACCCACGGGGCCCCGTCTGATCTGCAGCCTCCCTCCTGGAGGACCAGAGGAGAGCTGGATGTGGACCAAATCTTGGTGTTTACTCGGCTCCAGCTGCTGGAGGTTCTGATGATGATGATGATCTCCATGCAGACGCCCTTCATCCTCATCAAGCCCCGCCCCCTTGTCTCTGAGGTTTTTAACGGCACTCGCCACGTTTGGAGCTGAAGAACATTTAAAGGTTCATTAACTGGAACCTGATGGCCGTTTCCCCTGGATACTCCGTCACCATGGCGACAGTGAAGACTGTTTCTAAAGTATTTATTTCTGTTTCTGCACATTTTTCTGATCTTTGTTCTGATTGGCCCGGTCCGAGGCCACGCCCTCCCGTCGTGGACTGAACCGGCCAATCAGGGACAGCGTTCTTTGGCATTCCTCTGTCGCCTGTTATTATGGGATGTTTTGTCGTTGATGCCACAGCTCTGCTATGAGCAGACAGAACCGGATCCAATCCGTAAAGCACAACGTCCAGAACCCGTCGGATCGTCATGGTAACGCACTGATCCATAGTGGATTTCAGTCTTTGTGCCAGAACTCTTGATAGAACCTGTGTTCAGCTGCTCTGATTGGATCAGAACCTTAAACCAGCTGCTGTAGAACGGTTTAGAGAATCCGGCACTCTTTGGTTCTGGTTTCCAGAGTTTTCAGAACCAACACACGGGTCAGGAATACTGGACCTTTTATGCCCGGTTCCTTTGAACTGAGTCTGACTTTTAGTTCTGTTGGTCCGGATCTGATTCGGCATGTTTGATCGACGTTTTTATTTATTAAAAAGTTTTATTCTAATCAGAAAAACATCACATTTAAGCGCTAAAGATGATCATTAGAACATACGTGACCTTTGAACCCGACCCGAGGTTCTGATGAGTCATCCAGACAATCAGGAAACATTAAACGGAACCTTGTGGCATCAGAGCTGCAGAGACGTCCTGGTCATCACTAAAGACTGTTGTCGTTGCCATGGTAACCTGACATGACTGTTGCTCCGCTGCAGATTGTTGTTGTTGTTGTTGCTGTTAAAGTGTTTCTGTGCTTTCTGCAGGACGCTGAGGCTGCCGGGCCACACCAGAACCTTTTACCGACACTGGCTCTCATTTATCAAACTGCCCACTTTCCAACCAAAGGTTGTTTTGAATGTGGCTCTCTGACCTGTCTCCATGGTTACCCACATCTATCTATGCTGAGACTGTAGGAATTATTAAAACACAGGCGATCTAAAATGTTAGATCCTAATCTGCACGTTAAATGTTTCCTCATCAGGACGCGTGGTTTGACAGTTTAACCGCGTGGAGACTCTAAGGTCAGCAGCTGAGGAAACGTTAATAAATTCACATTAACAGTCTGTGGTTCAGAGGTAGTCAGGGATTATAAAGCATCTTTAATATGGGAGGAAATTGGATATAAAAGATCCCAAATAATCAAACAGTCAAATGAAATAAGCTGCAGCCTGAAGACGTCAATGTTAACCTTAGATTTACTGCTTCCCCCAATCATTAGGATTTTCTTTCATTTTTATTAGTTCCAGTTATTAAAAACTGCGGTTCCTGTCGGCTCTAAACAGCATAAATCAGTGTTGAATATAATTAACCAATAATTGGTTCCCAGCCAGCGATCAGCTGGAGTCATTAATAAAACTTTCATCTGTTTCTACCAAAGATATTCGCTCGGACTGCAACCAGTGAAACTCTTTGTTCTGCTCCCTGGCCTGCGGTTGCCGTGGGCAACAGCTGCTTATCCAATGACCTTTTATGGTGTGAAGTGGGTGGAGCTTTAAGGTCCAGCTGTGACCATTGACCACAGGGGAGGAGTTTATAAAGCAGAACATTTCTACACAGTTAATAAATGAGACACCAGAACCGCAGCCGTCGGACTTTCAGAATGTCAGCCGTCCAGTTCTGGTGTGGTACTCTGGCGGCGGTGGGATTTCCCAGCCTCAGCAGGTCCCTGAACGCAGCATGACTCTATTTTTCTACCAGAGTTTATTTTGTTCCGCTCCTGAAGAAGCCTTAAAGTTCTCCGAGCAGCAGGAAGAATTTCTCGTGAATCTTGACGACCCAGAAGCCATCTCTGTGGATCAGAACATTTCTCTCACCAGCAGAACCTGAAGAATGTCTCCATGCCGATCACTCACAACAACTTCTGTACAAACGCTGCTGCTTTTCTGTGTAGTTCTGCATGTTCAGAACCGGGTCAGAACCTGAAGCTCCGTTCAGGCCCGTTTATTTGGTTTCTCTCGGAGTTTCTGCTCAGCTGGAACTTGAAGCAGTCAGGATCTTAAGTTTTATCACTTTGTGATGGCGCCGACCCAAACGGGCCATGGTCCAACAGCGTTTCTCCAGAACCAAACGTGAAGGTTTTCTGAGCTGAGCAGAACCATTCTGGGGGTTAAACGTTTGGTTCTGATCCAGAAGGTTCTGGTTCCCTCTGCCAGTTTTTTTGTCCAGGTTCTGGTTCTGGTCCAGGGGGAAGCTGTAGGGATTTGGACTGAGCGAGGCTTCAGGAGAACCCGGGTGACCCGGTTCTTTTTGGGATAAGTGGGGGAAAAAAAAAAAAAACAAAGCTGACGATGAAACTTTGTCTAATTTTTAAAAATGCTGAGTCACTTTTCTTGATTGACAGATGGGCTTAAAAAGTCTGCAGAAGACACTAAAGTCTCTAATTGATTGGTTGATGGTCATGTGACCCGCTGGCTCCGCCTCCGGGTGGTTCTGACTCGGGAAGCTCTGAGGTTCTGGAGCTTTCTGATCTGTTGTTCTCACTGTTTTGGAAGCTCTAGTTTTCTTTGGTTTGGTGGGCGGGGCGAAGCTCCAGAACCAGCCGTGTACATAAAAGACTGTAATCTGTGTACCATGTGACCAGGCCGACCAATGACGTCTCACAGCCGACAAGGCTCCGCCCCTCCTGGGCTCCCATTGGCCGCAGGGTTGATTGATATAAGGGGCGGGGCCTGTCTTTATTTTTTGGGACGGACATTGAACAGAACTTATTTTTATTGATGTAAAATCTGTTTTCTACAAACTGATCAGAAATAAAAGATTCATCTGAAGTTTGTGTTTCTGCTCCTTGCTTCGGTTCTGTCTGGTTCTTCAGGTCCATTCCATCAGAACCGGGTCGGTTATTTTCATCATCTTTATGCTCTGGTTTGGTTGTCCTCATTGGTTCTGACAGGATGCTCAGCTTAGTGCGATGATGGTTCTGATCCGGTGAAATATTAGGAACCATTCTGGATTGTTTGGTTCCTCCATCCAATCACAGGGCTTCATCTCCCATCATCCAATCAGAGTGCAGAGAGACACGCCCACTCTCCTTCACTCCTGGATTTCACCTCTGGGTGGTTCTGGTTCCAAGGGATCGGAAGGTCCAGTTTAAGCTGTCAACCCACAGATGATGGTACCAGAGGGTTCTGGTTGTGTCTGTTTCATCCAAACGGATTCTTGGAGCTTTAGGTGCTTTCAGAACCAGAACATGATGTGTTAAAAGTTCTAATAAAGGTTCTATGAAAGGAACTGGTTCCCCCAAACCACAGCAGGTCCAGTGTGAGCCGGGTTGGACTCCTTTAGGTGGGTCTGTTCTGTCCAGCCAGGCGCAGGTTCCTTGACTGGACCAGAACCAGAATGCCCCAGATTATCTGTCAGGGAGCAGCTGACCCAGTGACCCGGATCTGGATCAGAACCTGGACAGATGTGTCTGCTGCTGAGTCCCGGTTTTAATCCTGGAGGATTAGTTTTATCAACCCCCCCCCCCGGTGTTCTTAGACTTAGACTTTTTATTTGTCATTTTGTATGTACAGAGTGCATACAAAAACGAAATTGCGTTACATAAAGCTTATGAACATTTGCATTGATATTTCGAGTTATACAAAAAG
>JAUZNJ010084298.1:0-23455 GCA_034780135.1 Jordanella pulchra
GGACATGGAGGACATGGAGGACATGGAGGACATGGAGGACAGGGGGACATGGAGGACAGGGGGACATGGAGGACAGGGGGACATGGAGGACAGGAGGACAGGAGGACATGGAGGACATGGAGGACAGGGGGACATGGAGGACATGGAAGACAGGGGGACATGGAGGACAGGTTTCTGTGTTCTGCTCTGTAGAAATAAGCAACAAACTAAACTGAATCTCAGACAGAATCAGATCTCCGGATTTCCGATCAAACTGAATCAGATTCAATAAATTATTCTTTGATTTTTAACGATTTTCTTTTATGTCACAGATTTATTCCTGATTTTTAAACCCTCATTTTTCTCATAGAAGAACTGAAGCACGTTTCTCCACATCTGAGATGTTCCTGATTACAAACCAGAACCTCGACATAAATATGAGGATTTTATAAAACCTGTTTGAGCTGCAGTTGTCTGGCATCAGACGTTCAGACTGGATTTTTAAATTTATTTTATTAGATAAAACCTGCAGAACAAACGTGAAACCTTCAACATGAAAGCTTCTAACAGATGCAGTTTATTAAAGAAGCTTAGAGATTTTTCATCTAGATTGGGTCACTTCCTGGAAAACAACATTGGGTTTTAATGATGAAAAGGTCAAAAGAGAACTTTTCTCCTCATTCAGGCCTTTTTTATTTCATGCTCAGCCTGATTCCACCAAGAACATTCAGAACTATTCACACCCACAGCAGATCTACAGGAAAAGGATTTCATTCAACCAATCTAATATTTTCTTTTTTCAAAGACAAAACTATCTAAAGGTGATACAGCCGTATTAGCTGATCAGCATTTATGTTTTTATTTCACACATATTAAAAATGACCTGAAAGCTTCTCAGCAACCAATGAAAAGCCTCTTTAGGGTTCTCTCAGCCAATCAGAGTCGTCCTCTGATGACTGAGCAGCTCCTGGAGATCGCCTCCGATTTTTAAATAATTTGTTGTTTGGGGAGGAACTCCCCACCATCACCCTAATCTGCAGCTTATGGATTCTCTCCCAGATTCGGTTCTGGACTCTGATTGGTCGGTTTCATGGCATTAGTTCCTCCCTCAGACAGAACATGATGACCTGGTATGGAGGGAATTTTATTCCATTATTTTTCCAAGCAAAGAAAAAATTTTATATAAATAAAAATGTGAAAAAAGTACTTAAATATTAGAAAACAGCAATCCAGAAATGATTGAAAAAAATGACAATCTTTAATGAAAAAAAGGTTTAGAAAATAACTTTGTTGTCTCTTAAGATTGTGTTTTTTAAATTTCTTTTTCAAATTCTTTTTCATATTCTATTTTTTTCCAATTTCATTTTTTTCAAAATTTGAGTCCATATTTTTAATTTTTTTCTTGTTTTCAGATTCAGTTTCATAAATTGGATTATTTTTAAATTGCGTCTCAAAGATCAGATCCTCTTCACTTCTGGGGGCGGGCTTTCCTCTGGAGAGAGGAGTGAAGATGCATTTTTATTGGTCTGCTGGACGTTAGTAACATTTTCATTGGTCAAGAAGGAGCGTTTGAAATGGGCTTAAAGTGTAGAAAATGAGATGAATTCTAGAAGAATGAAATTTGTAAAACTCAAAATGAAGAGCAAATAAAAAAAAAACAAAATAAATCTAAAATTTTCTTGTTGTAAAAATACATTTGGACAAAAATAAATTGAAAATATAGCATTTATAAAAAAATAATACAAAAAAAAAACAAAATCTGAGAAAACAGCTAAGCTGCTCTCAAAACATTTGTTTCATTACAATGTTTTTCAAAGTTTTATTTCTGCATTGCATTTTCTTCCAGGTCTAATTTACAAAATTTATTCTTTGATTCTAAAAATAATGGAACCAAACTAAGTGCTGAGTTCTGGAGTCAACTTCTCTTCAACATGAGGATGAGCTGAAGTCCAGGAAGTGACTGATGATGAAGGAGCTGAAGGACACGGAATGAATTGACCCGCGGGGCGTGAAGTCATTTATTAGAACTTAAACAGAACCTTCAACAGGTTCTAACTCGCTTCTGTGATCCAGAACTAATTTAACTGTTGTTTGGTTCTGATCCAGTGGTTCTAATGTAGACGTCAGTGTGAAGGGAGGATAATAATTCAGAAGCTCCTCTAGGACCACCTTCAGACAGGAACATGGCAGAACCTTCTCCCCCTGAGAAACAGACCCGTTTAAAGACCATCAGAACCGTCAGAAGGACTCGGATCCATGAAGAACGCCTCTACCTTTCCATCTTTGTCGTACGGAGAATCAAAGCTGTCCAGGAAGGTCCTGAACACCTGCTCCTCCGTCCACTCCCCGTTCTGGTATTTGGGGTGATACTTGGCGTTGTAAACCCCCCTCAGGTCGTCCACAGTGACCACGCCGTCTCCGGTTCTGTCCAGCTTCCGGAACGCCTGCATGACCGTCTCCTTCCTGGCTTTGGACATCGGAGGCTGCAGAGGACAGAGGGACAAGCCATCGACTCAACTAGGTTTCTGTTGGACATTTGAGGACTAGAACCAGGAGAACCGGTTGGTTCTGAGGTTAGAGAACATGAACTGGGTTTTACTAAACAGTCTGGACCCTGATGATCAAAGGTCCAAGTTTAAAGACCGATAAACTAAGGATGAGATAAGTTGGTGAAGTTTATCAAGGTTTTTCATTTGAGACCAAAACTCTTAAACATTTTTTAGTTAATCTTTAAAACAAGGTTCTGACTGATGGTTCTGGAGGTACCAGTTTACCCTCAGAGTGATGAGGAATTCGTCAAAGTCGATGGTTCCATTCCCGTCTCGGTCAAAGCGCTGGAACAAGGCGGTGGCCTCGTCCTTTTCGATCAGCAGACCGTAGTCATTCAAACCCTTCAGGAACTCCTTGAAGTCCAGCAGGCGGTTCTCGTTGTCGTCCATGATTTTAAAGGTTCTGAGGAGGAAACGGACCATTATACTCACCAGAACACTGTTCACCTCCGCTGTGATGATGAGATGGTTCTTCATAGATGCTGAATCCTGTTCAGCTGTTAACTGATAACAGTTCAATGAAAACTACTTGTTCTGTAGATGGTTCTGAAGGAGGAACTTCATCAGTTTCACTGATCTGGATCTCTGGGTTTAAGGACAGCTCCCACCTCATTAAAGACCAGCTACCATGGACAGCGCCCCCTGCTGGAAGGACCCAGGTTCTTCCTGGAGGCCTGAAGCCTGCTGACCTTTAGCCATTGAAACAGTCAGATGTTCCCCTGAGTTCTACCTAAAGGTACCGGAGTAATACTTCTTATAACAGCTGAAAGTAATAAAGTACTTTCTTATCATATCTTCTATCATGCATACATAAAGATACGGTTGCATTATTACTGTATCTGTTTGTGGTTTTACTTCTCAGCTGTGATGCTACTTTAAAGCTTCATGTACCGTAACTAGAACCACACGGTTCTGCAGTTAACTGCTGACCTGATAAGGAACAGGATCTCAGTACTATAGTACTACCTGAGCTCAGTGGCTAAAAACCACAAACAGCAACAGAAAGAAAAAAACAACAACATCCTGCAGCAGAAACGAGTCAGCAGAGCTCAGAGAGACTAACCATGAAATACACGGGTACTACAGTATACATAGGTACTACAGAATACACAGGTACTCTGAGTACTACAGGGATAAAAGCCTCCATTCAATGAGTACTGCAGGGACTGAATAACTCATGCATGTACTCCGAGTACCACTGGTAAAAAAGCTTTCATACATGAACTCTTAGTACTATAGAAACCGAAGTGATCATAAAGGTACTCTGAGTACTACAGGGACTAGAGCACCAATGCATGTTATCAAAGTACTTCAGGGACTAAAGGCTATTTGCATGTACTTTAAATAAAGGACCCCCCATGCATGTACTATGAGTCCTATAAGCAGAAAAGCTTCCATGCATCTACACAGACTACAGAGACCAAATGTTTCATCTGCGTTGGTTTGTTTGTTTGTTTGTTTGTTTGTTTGTTTCTTTTCAAAACAACTTGTAAAGTTAGTGATGGATTTTGCTCAAATATTTTACACAAGGCTTATATATAACTTTTAACAAATGATTAAATGTAAGGTGGACCAGTGGTTAGCACTGCTGCCTTGCAGCAAGAAGGTTCTGGGTTCGATCCCTGGGGTCTTTCTGCATGCAGTTTGCATGTTCTCCCCGTACATGCGTGGGTTCTCTCTGGGTACTCCGGCTTCCTCCCACAGACCAAAAACATGACTGTTAGGTTAATTGGCATCTCTCAATTGCCCCTAGGTGTGAGTGTGTGGATGTGTGTACATCTTTGTGTGTCTATGTGTTGCCCTGGCGTCCTGTCCTGGGTGGACCCCGCCTTACGCCTATAGTCTGCCGGAGAGGCACCGCCCCAAACATGACCCTGAAGGATGAAGTGGGAGAAGATGGATGGATGTTGGTGATGATCTGGATCCAGTGTGAAGGTGGAGGTCACGATGTGTCAGGAGAATGAGCTGCTTGACGGAGCTCTGCACTCTCCAAGTGCTTGTCCAGTTTAAACTTGTTTTCTTCTTTAATGCCAAACAGTCTAAAACCAGCAACAACCACAGACATCCTATGAAGCAGAGAACAGGCTGGTCCCTTCTGAACAAGACTAACTTCCAGCAGACAGACCAGTTTACCCACTGCAGACACAGACCAGTTCTAGGAGATCTGGGCTCTGATCATCAATCTGACCCAAAACACTTGGACTCAGACATAGTTTCCTCTCTGTGTCCCCAGTATGTCCCTTTGGACAAAGACGAGAGACAAGAGGGACAAGCAGGAGACGAGCTGATAGACGGAGGTCACAGGACAGCTGGAGAAGATATCAGGGTACTTTGATAGAGGAGAGGAAGTACTACTGGAAGTATAGTACCTTTGTACAGTATATTCTCTGAGTCCTCCAGGATATTATTTTAGGTGGTAAAGCACTAGTGTACTGTATGTACTGTAGCTAATACAGGTAGTACTCGTTCTGACACTACGGATGACTTCAGGACTTTTTCAGGTAACAGTTCTTGGTATCCAGTTGAGAAAGTGAACAAGTCAGTGGGCGGGGCTTACCTGCCCAGACCTTTGATCCCCGATGAGCCGCGGGTCAGACACTGCAGCCGGAGTCTCTCCACCGGATCGGAACAATCCGACAGCTGCTTCTTGGCGTTCACGGCCATCTCCCTGTCGTGTCTTGATGTTCCTGCCATGGCTGACATGAAACACATGGACCAGGGTTGGTTCTGACTGCAGAGCTTTCAGAACCACCCCAGCTGAAGGAAAGGAGGTTCTGGTAGAGACAGAACTGATGGGAAGAGTTTTCAACCATTGCTGATGGAGTCTTGTGTCTCTGAGCAACTAGATTTTATAAATCAAACATTTCTAGAACTGTTTCTGCATCAGTAAAACCAGAGAAATGTTGGTGGTTCTGGTTCTGTTCCGTCATCTTCCTTTTAACCATCATTTCTTAACATTGGGAGCTTCTCCTCCAGAACATTATCAGAACATCATCAGGAGTTTTTTTCCTATTTTGCAAGAAGAATAAGCGTTTTAAATATTTATTAGTATTTTATTTCCAATTTAACTGATTTAGATCCAAAGCTCACATGAACCCAGTTCATCAGCTGGTTCCCGTTTAGTTTTGATTTACTTTAGAAGAAGCTGCTGATCTACAACACTAAGAAAACAGCTTCACCTGGTGGAGACGATGAAGAACTGACTACATCTCTGAATCAGAAACACTTTAATAATCACTGAGGGAAATTACTTTCTGTTCTGGTTTTCAAAAGGTTTTTTTTTTATAAGTTTGGTTCATGACTTTTTAAGTCTTCAAATTAATTGTAAAAATATTCAGTTTAATTTAGTTTTACATTAATATGACAGCTGGAGCTATTTGTTTTGAACATATTAGGATAACAGTAAATTATGCAGATTAAATACAACCTGAACTCAGACATTATTGTGTTCTGATCAATAATAGAAGGTTTGATTCTCTAAACAAACAATAAACTTTTTTATGATTCTTTTCTAATTCTTCCTCTAATTCTTCCTGTTTTCATTCAGAAGTTCCTCTGATCTTTAAAGCCTTTTGGATCTTTGGTTCTGAAGGGATTCTGAGGTTCTTTCAGGGTGAGGTTCTGCTGGGCCATATGGTGATTAGGAAGGAACCAGCACACAGAACCTGATCCCTCTTCTGCTGTAGAACACAGCTTCTGTCTGTTGGACTGAGGAACCACTGAGTAAATAAATGGTGTCTGGCTCAACAGGATCTAATCAGAACCGCATGTCTTTGGTTCAACTCTGATGTTTGTTCTGTGCTTTTATTTTGAAGTCTTGCTCCTGGTCTGATCGGCTCTCTGAGGCCTGAAAAAACACTAAAACAGGAAACTACAGCAGCCGCGAGGAGATAAACAAAAAAAACAAAACTATCTAACTAAAAACAGCCGCTCAGACTCACCAACTCTCTCTCTCCAATTCTCCCAGTTTAACCAGTTTGTCTTCAGCTCCACTACGACGCTGCTCCGCGTCACACACCGCCCGCCGTTACCAAGGAGACCAGATGCTCTGTGCTCTGATTGGATGCGCAGACAGAAAAACAGGAACCAATAAAACCCCTCCTATGTTTGCAGTGGTGACTGTACTAACTTTATTGTATTCTCTGTTTATGAAATAAAACTATTTATCTATGGAGGATTTTTTTCCTGCCTAAAACCAAGAGTATTAATTTTCAAATTGAAATCAGGATTTCTCCTACATGCACCTAAACTTGATGCTCAGCAGGAAAAATCCTCCATGTTTGGTAAAAAACTCTGAACCAGAAGCTAGCAGCTGTCCATCAGAGTTTGAAGGAGCAATCCAGCCATAATTAAAAATACACGAAGAAATGACTCATCGGTTTAAATTGTTGGCGAAATAATGGCTTCAAATTGAAATGAGTGAACCATCAAATGCAACAAATTGATAAAAACTAGATATGTTTTAAAAAATGATCAGTTATTTGATATAATTATGGATATATTGTATTTTAACTTTTATATTTTAGCTTTGCACTTTTATTCTGATTTCCTATTGAGGAAAATAGAAAATAATTTTCTAAACGACTAATATTTAGTCTTATTTTTTACTGAAATGCTGTTTTTTTATACTTATTTCAAGTACATTTATTCCCGTTTTATTTTTTTATTTTTATTTTTTTTTCTTATTTTTTGACCACTCAAATATAGGCCTATATAAAACAAGTTTTTCCACCCTTTATATTAGTTTGCAAATATTTAACTCATATATTTTCTAATCCAGGTATTTTTTTTCAGCAAACAGTTTTCTCTAAACTCATTTATTTCCGTCTCTCCTTTCTGCCACCTGTTTTTCCACCTCCAGTTTTTTTCTCCATGTGCAGCTCAAATGTAAAAACAGAGGAATATCTTCGGAACAGCGTCACCGCAGCTGGTCTCTCTGAGTGTCTCTGTTCTGTCCTGTGTAGGACTGGTTGTCTGTCCACCAGGGAAGGTCTGAAACCTTAAAGACTGGAACCAAAGTCCGGATCCAGAAATGGTTCATTAACATGCAGAAACCCTCCATGGAAACACTGCTGGGCTGGAGGAGGCAGGGGGCGCTGCAGCTGAGAGTCCTGACCTGCTCCAACGACGCTGTTTTTCTCTAATAATTCAGAAAAGCTCTGATCCGAAGAGAAACAGGCTGAGCTGTTCAGAAAACCTGCTTTCATCACAGCAACCAGTGAATCCAGAACATAGATCCATTTATTTATCTATTTTTATCACAATATATCATTCCAGGGTATTTTTAATTCTATGGAAATAATGTTTTGTAAATTGTCCTGGAATTATTTTGGGTCTTAGGATATATTAAATAAATTCATCTATATCCAAAGAAGTTATAATCTATGAATATTATTTCCCCTTTTATTCAGGCTATTCTCATTAGAAATATGCTCCTGCTTTATCCACATGTTTTACTTTTGCACCTTTCCTACCCAGTCTTGCTGCTGTGTTGATTCACTTTGCACCTTTAGGATGGATAATCCTGTTAATGAGAGCGATATTCAGAGGAATGTTATCATCAACAACCTGCTGGGATTGCCCAAAAAAAAAAGATGCAGAGCAGAGAGCGACTTTGGAGCCCTGCATGAGCTGCTTGATTTTCATGAAATCTATCAGGCTAAACATCTGGAGACAAAGGATTATATCATATAAGAGACTTAGCTCTGCAGAGAGACTTAAATGAAAAGTTTATTCCTTCAAAGACATTCTGACCCAAATGATAAAGTACAGATTTTATTATTGGAAGAAAAATGCATCAGATCAGAGAAAAAAAGGACAAATGTCATCAAGGAAATAAATGGTCAAAACATTGAGAATGAAAAGTAATTCTTAATTATAAAAAATTATAATTATTAAATTAGAAATGAAAATGAAAATAAAATCATAAATCTTTATCTTATATGAAAGATAAACGAAATCAAGTTAGAGTTTATAGTAATTTGAAATAATAAAGCTAATTAGACAGAGTTAACATCGCAGATTGTTTGCAGACATGAAAAATTTGATGTCACACACAGAGGAAGCAGCAAAGTGGTGGGATGTTCAGGGAAAAGTAGGCAAACAGGAAAGGGTTGAAGAGAGAGGGGAAGACATGCAGCAAAGGTCGATTTGTCCAGGAATTGAACCAGCGTCGAGGATCGAGGCCTCCATACATGGTTGTGCACTTAACCAAAACACCATCTTGTTTTTAACCCGAAATGTTCACTTCTTGAACTGAGAAAGCAGCAGCCATGTATCTCAGCCCAGATCTCCTCCTGCTTCCCTTCATTCTTCTGCTCATCTCCTCCAGTTTCTGGACCTTCCAGGAGTCTCCCTTCTCCTTTACCTGCTCAGTCAGGAAGCCCAAGAGGATCAAAGTGGAAAGGGAATCATCTTCGAGGGCGATTTGCTCCAGTCTGACCACATGGAAATAGGCCTCGTCGGTCAGCTGGAACTTCTTTGCTGACAGTGTTCTGCTCTCTTTTTCAAGACTTTCCAAAAGATTCGACGTCCTCATTGATTCTGCTTTGCTGGTTTCATATCTTCTCTTCATATCTTCCAGGGTTTTCTTCACTTTCCTGGTTCTGGGTTCATATCTCCACTCTTGTTTCACGTGAGCTGAAACATGACAATGACAAACGGTGCAGCGACTGTTTCTCATGACCTCGCAGATGTCGGGAGACCAGGCCATGGTGCACGGATAGTGACAGGTTCTCTTACACAAACAACAGGACACAGCTGCATTGTAAAAGACCCCTCCCCACATCCCGCCATTAAAGTGACGTTGACCTTGGTAGACCTCATCAACTTCTACGGTGAACTCCATGTTCCTCCTCATCTCTTCTTCGTGGCTCTTCAGGGCTTCCTTAGTCTGTCTGATTTCTGTCTGTTTCTGCTCCATTAGCTGGATTGAATCCTGCAGGTTCTGGATGGAGGCTGCCAGTTTGATCCGATCATTCAGAACCTCCATGGTCATTGCCAGTGGCTGAGGTTTGGATCTTGTGAGGAACTGGATCAGGAGGTCGATGTGTTTGTAGGATAAGTCCCAGGAATATTTCAGAGCTGCTGCTCTCTCTGCTGTGCCTCTCTCTGAGGTTTGTTTGGCATCCAGCAGGAAGTGGACCAGCTGCTTCTTCTCATCTTTGGCACATTTGATGTTTGTAGCTTCCAGGACCTGAACAACATTTTCAGGAGATGTTCCATCTGAGTGTGTGATCAGAGCTACAATGTTTTTCTCCAGGTTTTTCCCAAACAGAGACATCACTGAGTCATAGATGTACATCAGACGGTCACTTAGTCGGTTCTCACTTGCCTTCACCACCAAACCCACTGCATGGAGTTCATGAACTCCATCCTTGGACTGAAACAGGTCCAACAACGTCTCTCTTATGCTAACATCATGTGTGATTCCTCTGCTGTTTCCAAACCCTGGAGTATCGATGATGGTCAGGGAGAACGGCAGAGCTTTGCCTTCAGAGATCTGATAGACGATCACACCTGAGGTTTGGCTTTCAGATGGACTTCCTTTCTGCTCTGTGATCTGAAACCAGACTTCATCCTCAAACTTCACCTGCAGGCTGTAGTTCAGCAGAACATTGATCAGGGAAGACTTTCCTGCTCCTGTTTTACCAACAAGTAAGATTGTTTTATTCGGCTTTTTTACATCTTCCCCACCAACACTGACTCTCGTCACTGTTCCGATCTTCTCTCTCTTTGCTCTCAGCTGGTAGACAGCAGGAGGTCCTGGATGGACGGGGAAACTGTCTGAGATAAGCTCCTCATGATCTGATGTGATGCATCTCCTCCTGCAGACAACAAGTTCAGATGGTCTTCAGGTTGTCAGTATTTAAAGAAAGAAATATTTCCCTTTTTTATGTTAATCATATTTTAATAATATTTGATCAGAAGCTGATTTAACAATATTTCTATTGCGGAAGATATAATCCTCTCCATACAGAGTCCATGCAGGAGGTCAAAGGTTATAATCCTTTTCATATAAAGAGTTCACCTAAGCCTGGCTGGTATGTATGAGTATATGGGTACTGCAATATCTAGTTTCTGTTATTAAGGGAACAAATTCCAAGGGAAAACAACAGAAGCTTTCCCGGAGGTGGGAGTTGGAAGTGGTCAGTTGTCCCTGACCGAGAGCTCCGCCAGAGCCAGCAGACCCTCAGATCCTCTTTCAGCAAATCCTCTCAACTCACGTCCAGCTGGTGATCGGCAGCCTCTCTCTTCCAGACATGAAACTAAAGGTCAGAAGATATAACTACTAAATTGATCATTGACCAAGGGTGTCCTGGTGCCAAGTGTTCCCGCATGTTGAGAACCCCGATCAGAAGGATGGAATCCCACAGAGGGGTGCTATCCAGCACTCCAAGGTGTGGTACATACCACCAAATAAGAAATAATAATAGTTGCATATGTCTTCTTGGAGAAAAAGTTCAGCTGTAGAACCATTAATTATTTAGTTCTTTTGGTTAAAGCAACACTGTGCAACTTTAGATCTAAATCTTTTTTTTTGGTCAATCTGCAGCACTAGGATAGGTATTTTGATAACAGGATTTCTGCTGTTAGGAGTTGGTGGATACCTGACACATCGTGAAATCTGGGAGGTGCCAGGGGCTGTTTCGTCCAATTTCAGGCATGTATGAGAGGATCTGCAGAGCTAAACTGGATGCAATCCTTGCACAGGATCGCAGGCTGACTGTGATTCATGGACTCAGAGGTGAAATGGTATAACCTGAGAGAAAGTTGTAAGCTCAGATCTTGGCAGAGTAGCCTGGATCTTTTCAATTTGTGTGTGGCCAAGGTGATACCAGCAAAAACTCTGAAGGTTGGAAGGAAAAATTATAGCCAGCCTGACCCAAACAATCTGTTACTATCTAAAATTCCACCCCCTCTGGCCTTGAGTGAGGCCTTATCAACACAACTCTCCCAGGATGAAATGTAAATAGGAGGCTCTGCCCTCTGCCAGCCTCCCTTCCCTGAAGACACCTGTGAAGCTGCGTTGGTCGACTGACGAAATGATACACTGACCCCACTTCATGGACTTTGCACACACACCAATGCTCAGATATGATGCATGCACCTCTCATCCTCCTCCACTATTCCTGCAACATGTTGTTTTTGTATCAGCGTTTCTTCTCTGTGCAATCTCAGACTGTATGCTGCTAAGGATAAAGTAGATAATGATTTTTTTCCTCCCCTCAGCCATAGTGATTCTTTTTCTCGTTTTTTAACTGCAAGGGGAGGCGTCTTTTTTACGGCATTAAGGCTTTGGACACCGCGTTTCACACCATGTTTAATGGCTGTGTACTGTCTTTATGTGCATGTTGTCTTCTTGGACAGGCTGTACCTAAACTGAATTTCCATTTGGAGATCAATAAAGTATAATTGAATGGAATTGAATTGAATATCAGTGCTCTGTGTGGGCTGCCCTTCTCAAAAACCTCCTTATGTCATTTTACATGGTCGTAACCATCAGTGGATAAATCATGTGACCCAGAGTGCCGTTACGGCAGTCTGAGCTCCCCTTAAACACCAGAGCTAACTGAGCTAAAACTATTGGTGGCCGGGTGTGCAGGTGGCACAGTGGTTAGTGCGCGCGGCCCATGTATGGAGGCCTTGGTCCTCGGCGCGGGCGACCCAGGTTCGGGTTGTGGTCCTTTCCCGCATGTATGCCCCCCTTTCTCATGCCCCCTTTCCTGTCGGCCTGCTGTCGGAGGGGCGAGCCACTAGTGCAGTAAAAAGCTCAAAAAAATAAAAACTATTGTTGGCCATCCAAACAGATATGGCCTTTACCTGATCAGATATATTTCTGGTTCTCTGACACAGAATGTAATCTACAGGGATGAATGTGGCTTTTTCTTCACAAGAAACTCCATGACTTCCAAATCTGCTGGTCCAAAGTAGTCTGCTATCAGACTCCAAAACTGAGACGGAAATTGTTTATTGAGACAATACAATGCTGCCGGGTACGATAAGGGACCCTCAACCTGGAAGTTATAGGTCTAGTGCCCCCAGGGGTTGAATATCACACAGTGTTGCTTAAAAAAGTTCAAAACAAGTGTTCAGAACCACAGACGGCTTCTCCTAGACACTAGAATGGAGGGCTGCTGATGTTCATTGAGGGCAAGGACCTTTAAAAATCAAGGAATCCTAGTACCTGATCTTTAAAAGGTTTGTCTGTAGTAAAATACATTAGTTGTCAGTTCCACCATCAGGTAGAAGTTAACTAGCATAACGAGCTGTAACCTGGACGTTTATTGGGTGAAAGTAGTGCAGGAAAGACTGAAGGGAAAATTTACTCCTGTCACAGACTCTGTTAGAGCAACAAGCACGGTTCAGATCTTATCTTTCCCCAAACCCTTGTTCTGTATCATACTTTTATTTTGACTTTGGCTTTCTCTAATAATTCACCTGAAATTGAGACCATTCTATCTTTATGTTTGTAAAGTTTATAAAACAGTTTCTACTTCTGAACTACATGTATATTTACTTTAAACTAGAGGAATGGACAAAATATTTTATTCATTTAAAATATGCCTCATCTGATTTCAATTGTCTGGAGGAACTTTAACCATGTTTTCATGTTTTCAACCAAGCTGATGGAAACACTTCCTGTGAACAAGACTTACTTGTCCAGCAGCACCGCTCTGGTTCTGTCATCCATCTTGTTGTCCATCTCCTCCAGTTTCCTCAACTTCACATGGTCTCCTCTCTCCTTCATCTTCTTGATTAGGAAGTCCAGTAGAACGTGAGTCGATCCGCAGTTAATGGACACAGATCGGATCTGATCCAGCCTGACTACATGTTGGTAGGCTTGTTCCAGTAAGTTGATCTTCTCAGCTGACACTTGATCCATTTGTTTAGAAAGTTTCAACCAGTTAGGAATCGTTCCCTGATTCTGCTCAAGCTTTTGCGCTACTGTTATCTCAGTGAGTTGGACTTTTCTGGTTCTGATCACATACCTCTGGTTGTCCTTCACATGATACGATGCAGGACACTTGTTGCTGCATGAAGTACATTTTCCTTCTTTCATGACTTCACACTGTAGTGGACTTAAGCCCATAGTACATCCAGGATAGTGACAGTTCTCCTCACAGACGGCACAGCAGACGGCTGCTTCAGAGACCCGCCCAGATGGTCCAGTTCTGATTGGTTCTATGTCTTTGAAGGCTTCAGGAACTGTAATAGTGAACTGCTCAGTTTTCCTTTCTTCTGAGTGCTTCTTCAGCTCTTCCAGAATCAGACAAATGTCTCTTTGTTTTAATTCGGTGAACCTGATTCTGTCCTGCAGGTTCTGGACACAGGCTGCCAGTCTGGCCCGTTCCACCAACACCTCAAACGTAGAGGTCAGGTTCTTAGGCTGGGTGGTCATCAGAAACCTTGCAAATGAAACACTTCCAGTCATGGCTATTCTCCATGCTGTCTTCAACCCAAAGCGATTTTTCAGACTTCTTTGTGTTTTTTGTTGGTTATTGAACACAAAGTAAATCGACTCACGGCTGTTATCCTTCGAACATTCAATGTTTGCCTTCTCTAGAGCTTCAAGGACCTCATCTGGAGGCATCCCATCGGAGTGTGTGACCAGAGCTACGGTGTTTTCTGGTCCAAACAGAGAAACCACCGAATTAAAGATGTACTTCAGTCGATCGCTGACTAGTTGATCAGTTGCCTTCATCACCAGACCCACTGCATGAAGTTCAGGAACTCCATCCTCTGACTGGAACAGGCTAAACAACTTTTGACTGACTTCATCATCATGTTGGATCCCTCTGTCGTCTCCATATCCAGGAGTATCAATGATCGTCAGAGAGAACGGCAGAGTTTGACCTTCAAACCCAAAGATCTGATAGACGATCACATCTGAGCTCTGACTCTCTGACTGACTTCCCTCCTCTTCCTCCACAATTTGAAACCAGACTTCATCCTCTAACGTCACTCCCATGCTGAAGTTCAGCAGAGCGTTGATCAGAGCAGGTCTTCCTTTTCCTGTCTCACCTACTAGTAAGACGGTCTTATTGGGTTTGTTCACCTTTTTCTCACCAATGGTGACTTTGGTCCAAGATCCAAATCTATTGGTTCTTGTTCTCAGGCGATGAACAGCAGGAGGTCCAGACCGAACCAGGAAGCTGTTCGAGATGAAAGCTGTAAATCTAGATGATGTCATCATATAGCTGTCAAATGCATAAAGAGCATTCATAATTAATTGTTTGATGAAGCAGCCATTTTTAAAAACTTTTATGAAATGACAAGGAATCAAGTAGGGAAAATAAATCCAGAAGTGCTTTAAATGATTCTAATAATGTTTGTTTGTTACTGAAGCTTTTCTACGATCTGGTGAATCTAGTCTTCTGTATGTAACTAAACCCACAGGAGCAGTGAGCAGCTTGCAGCATCCGGGGATAAGGGTCTGAGGGAATCGAACCAGGAACCTTCTCTTTTTCAGCGCATGTAACAACAAGGCCACTAATCCCTTATATTTGTTTTTATTAAAAGATTTTCAATTGTTAGTGTAATTAAAACAATTGCCTGGAAACATATGTCAGCAACAATGAAACATATTTTATGTTGAGACTTTTATTGTGAAGCTACTCCTGGTCAAAAACCAGCGACTGTCTGCTGAATTGTCTCTTTATTGTCTGAGGAAACTAAACTCTGTTAAGCTCTGAAACTTCCTATCTTTGCTATGGGGCATCGCTGAAACTTCAAACTGTGACATCTAGTGGTGAAAATGAACTATAGCACAATTTGACAGGATCCCTGAACAACTTTGCCTTTTGAGTTTCCAACCACTTCATCATGCATGTTTTCTGTTGGTGCTAAATTAATGCTGAAGCTTTACAGCACATTTCAGCAGCAAGGTACCTTAAAAGTACCTAAAGCCCCGCCCTCCCTGCTAGTTCCATCTCTGCCTCCAAGAAGCAACTACAGGCTTTTATATGTTTAGAAGGACCATCAAGGAGCAGAGGTCAGAAGATGTTACCATTGGTTCTGTTTGACTGGGTTTTAAATTGCAGTAAAGCTATTTTTCCCACATTTATGTTGTTTCATTGTAATTTTCTTATCCGAGAAGCTGTTGTTTCTGTTTGGCTTCTATGTCTGTTTCTTTTCAGTATATTCTGGCTCTTACACCTATAAGTGGAGAAGAGTAATCATATAAAAAAAAACACTACAATTAGAAAATGAATCCCACAGAGATGAGCGAAGTCTGCCTGACTGTTCACCTGCTTCTAGCGGAGCAGGAATCTCTAACAAATGGCTGAGGAGCTCAGCTGACCGTGGATAGTTCCATCAGACAACATCTAGCATCCATTCTGCTTCCACCTTCAGAGGCATAAAGTCTTGGTTTTGCCTCTAAATCTTCAATTTCGATGAGTCGTTGTGTATAAATTTGGATTCAATACGCATTTTGTTCGGCAGTTACTTACTAATCATTTATGTTCTACTCACTTTGTTGCCATGGTGACGCCTCAAGCAGAAATCTGAGTAAAAGCATATCAGAAAATATGAACTTTAACTTTTAGCAAGATGACAAATCAAATGTTAAACAGACACAAACATCTTTAAAGTCATTGTGCAGCAGATTTAAATGTAAACATATAATGTTTAAATGTAGGAACATTTTTCTTCTGTAAGACTAAACATTGAACAACTGAGCCACGACAACTGCAAATATTTAATCACAGTCATGTTAGATTTTTATCATATATTTTTTCTTATGTTTATTAACATTTTGTTTATTTGTTTAAAATTGAAATTTCTGGCCAAAAAGTTTCATTTCCTCACTGGAACTTGTCCAGTTTCTCCATCCCAGACTGGTTGTATAGAGGAACGATACACCAGACTGAAGCATTGAAGGAGGGAGGCTCTTCAGAACGGTTCCTCTCAGAGCTCATTAGATCCCAGTCATGACCAACTGCTTGTCCTTCGCTAGAACTCATTGGATTCATCTATTTTACTGTAGAACAGGAATCACTGCTAATCTGTGAATATTTGTTGCAGAACATGAAGTACAAAGTTGTTCAAAAAGAGCAGTTTAAAAATGTTTTTTTAATTAGTTGTTAGTTCAGGAGCAGATTTAGTTTTTACATTTAGAAGGAAATCAATTCATCACAGATCTGGTTGGTTTTATGCTAGAAGACCATCGTTCTGAAATATTGGATTATCAGCTCGGATTCAAAACCTTCCACTTTATTTTCACGTTCAGATTCATTAGAAAAAAACCTGTTAAACCTGTTATCTGTCCAAGTATTTGTGGAATTAGAAACAAAAATAATTGTAACATAACAGATTTCTAACAAAACTCCCTGTAAACCGTCTGTGTAAAGTTGAATATAGTAGTTTGACCGTTTGCTGCAGAGGAGACCTTACCTTTGATGATGGTTGGGAAACGATTTCCAGTGCTGAGATCCAGAAAGAATGAGGAGGAGTTCTCCGTTTATTCTTCACCTTGGAACAGGTGGAACCTGTAATCATGTGACTTCCTGTGAACTGTGACCTGAATTCTGCTACTTTACGTCCTTTTGCTGCAATAATCATACTCAGAAACAACAGAATAACATAAGAGAAATGGTTCTTCATTTTAAAAAACTAACTGCACGGGTATTTAGTCAGTTCATGATTTTTCAGCAGGACAGATGTATCTTTACACACAGGCAGTAGGAATAAAGTGTAAAACAAGCATCCCAGTGTCGCTGTCCTGCAGCTTTAAGACGTTTCCCTGCTTCAGCACAGCTGACTGATGACTGCAGTTCAGCAAAAGCCTGTTAATCAGCCATCAATGGAAATCAGCTGTGCTGAAGCAGGGAAACCTCTAAAAGCTGCAGGAATCTGGGTCTAAAACATCCAAATTATACTAGGGAGCGTCACTATTATCAACCAAGGTTGCTTGCTGAAGGTTGGCTTTGACTATTTTGCAGGGCCTGAAGTCAGTATCAGCAGCTCAGAGAATAGACTTTAAAATCCATCTGTTAGTCTATAAATCACTGAATGGATCAGAACAGGTTTGCTGTCAGTGGATCAACCTCCCAGAACCTCTCAGGTCTTCTGGTTCCATCAGAACCAGAACCAAACATGGAGAAGCAGCATTTAGTTCCTCTGCTCCACTGATCAGGATCTGATCTGAAAGCCTGAGATCTTTGAGTCAAAGTTAAATTGTTGAAGATAAACTGTTAACTGAGGTATTTTTAGTTTAAGGTTGTGGTCCAACTGCTCAATCTGTTTTATTACCTGCTTTTATCATCTTTTAATCTTTATTTGCTTTAATTCTGCTTTTATTTTGGATCTGTCTGAATGCCTAATTTTTAAGAACTTCAAATTGTCTTTATATTGAACTGTTCTATATAAATAAACTTGCCTTTTGAAAAAGGCAGAACATTGATGACAAACAGATGTGGGAGGTTTAAAAGAAAACAACGTAGAGAGAAAAACATACAGTTTCTTCAGCTAATTAAAATAATATATGATCAGTACAAGGACAATTTAAGGTGCTTTACATGAATTACACAGCAGGAAAGAGCAAAGGAAAAGCAGAATAAAAGCAAATAAAGATAAAAACATGATAAAACTAGGTAGTAAAATGCATAAAACAGTTGGACCAGAACCTTAAACCCATAATCCCTCAGTTAACAGTTTACCTCCAACAGTCAAAGGCAGATCAAAACTAACGGCTTTTAACTTTGACTCAAAGATCTCAGAGGAACTAAATGCTGCTTCTCCATGTTTGGTTCTGGTTCTGGGTGGAACCAGAAGACCTGAGAGGTTCTGGGAGGTTGATCCACTGACAGCAAACCTGTTCTGATCCATTCAGTGATTTATAGACTAACAGAAGGATTATAAAGTCTATTCTCTGAGCTACAGGGAGTACTAGCAATCTAACGACCTGCACCTCTTCTCCTATGTTTTCTGGCCCACAGACTTTCTCTTATCACCTGACCACAATGACCACAGCAATGTTTTCAAGCAACTTTGGACCTGACTGTTAAATGTAATAAAACCAGACACAAAAACTGCATCAACAATCAGTTTCAGGTGTGATAAAGTGCTCTGTAGGTGATATGGAAGAACAATTTCTCATCCATCAACCAGTATTTCGCAAGTTTAGCTTATAAGAATATGACGCACATGTTACTGAAGACAGACATAAAAACTTTAATACTCATTTTACACACTCAGTTCCATTTGTGGGCAGGTTAAAGATCAGCTTTGCCTATTTCAGTTAGTAAATGTTCACACACCCTAACGTTTTGCAGAAAAGGTCCAGAGACTTTTTCCATTAGACCATTGTATATTTTCTTTTTATATATTAAATGTTTTTAAAATGCTGTAATATGTTTATCTTCCATTTCAGTGAATTCATAACTTCACAACATTCTCTATACACTAATTTTAGAAACTTGCTTTCATAAACTTGTTTTACTATTTTTAAACATATTCTTTTCCTAACGCTTCATAGGTTCAGCATGTCTACGGATTATGTTTAGAAGAAGGCCATCATAGATGAGGGACCCTCCGTCGTTCAACTACCGTGAGGAATCAAGGTCGAGATGAGGCTGGGTCCAGAATCAAAAGATGCAGCCTTGGTAAGAAAGATCCAAACAAGAAAAATAAAACAATCCTGCTGGTTAGAGAGACAGGATCAGAAAAAAGTGTGTAGAAAAGTCTGCCTTAAGTGTTGGCTCCCTGTTTTTCTTTCTCTCCCATAGCGTACTCTATGCCCACCCTATCAGTCAGAGCTGTTCCAGCCCCGAACTTCCATATGGACCTCTCACACCCATGGCCGCCAGGCAATCGCAACCCTTGCACTCCACCCCCATAGGCCAAGTGCGGCATGCCAGCCTCCCAAGCCAAGGCACCAGACATCCTCTGGTGTCCCCTCACCTGACTGCAGGTACAGGTCACATGCAGAGTCAGGCCAGGCTGAGATACTAGTCAGACGGCTCCCCTGCACGGACGAGGACAAACCGCTGCTTGGAACTTGCAGCTGCCACTTGTGTGTCCCCTCCTGCTCCCACTCTAAACACTAAGTGTCTAAATCCATTCTAAAAACCACAGGTGGGCATGAGCATTGGAGGCAATGCAAGGAAGGCTGACCAACCTCCAGTGCCTCGAATATGCCCACCAGGGAGCCACCTCGGTCACCATCAAGCAGCAGGGCAGACCACAACCCAGACTGAAACATTTCATTAATTTAATTTAATGTCATTTATTTTTCCTAAATATCCACAAACCATTTAATAGCCATCTGTTATTTGTTTATTTTATGATTTACAAGCCATTTCTCCTGCAGAATCACACAGACACAGCTCAATATTTGCCAGAGGGCATTTAATGCTGTGCATTAATATTTCATGCTGATTTGGTTTATTGTTAGAGGAAGACATTGACCATTTCCACCACATTTCCTCATTAATGTTGTCACAGCAAACTGTTTCACATCCCTTCAATGGCAGCTGAAAGGGAATGCAGAACCCTACAGTCAGCATCCATCGGGACATTGTCAACATGCCACAACTCAGTCTGTTCTCCATTATGGTTTGAATTTTAAAAAGGAAGCAGAAAGTACCACCACAACAGGGGAAACAGGGACTAAACCCGATTCTCCAGCTCTATAGTCCCATCGGTGTGGTATCAGTCTGTTACAAATGTAAGGGTCTGCTTTAAATGGTGCTTTAAACCACACAAGGAAGATGGCAAGTGTTGTATCTTGGGGGTTTGAGCAGGCAGAGCAGGCACAGAATGGGAACAGAGAAGCACTGATCCAGGAATACTTTTATGTTGAGTATAAAAGTAGTTTTTGTAGCTCCTGTAGTGGCTTTGTCTAGGAGAGAAACACACCTTATCAGAAGAGCTCTAAGCCAGTATTCAAGTCTAAAAGATAAAACGGTTCCCTACAGTAAAAGCTCAGCCAACGGCTACAGTATATGAGAGAGACAGAGTTCACCACTGAAAGACAGGACCAGGTGAAAGGAAGAAACACTATAAAAGGAGAACATGGAGCAACTATGTAGAGAAAGACAAAGAGAACATCCCGTCAAAAGCTGAAATAACAGCAAATAATGTAAAAAAAGGAGTATAGAAGTAGCATGAAGCAGAGTGGGAAAAGTACTCTTGATGTTCTCCAGCAGCCAGAGCCTATAACAGCATAACTACAGAGCAGGCTTTGTCAATTCCAGACATTAAAGTCTAGTGTCCAACACATTTTAGATGTGTTTCCATACCTGAATCAAACTGCTGAATTATCTTCTCAGCATGTAGTCAAGTTCTCCAGAGTCCTTCTAATAACCTGATTATGTTATGTTTTGGGTTTTTGAGCTGTCTAACCCACATGCAGAACACCAAGACAGAAAAGCGTTTTTAAAGTTTAAGATGTTTATTGAGGTGATGAGACTGGTTAGCGAGACCAAAGCCGGTCCGGGGGGAAACACAACGGCAGGAACTGTCACTGAGAGAGAAAACAGACTGCTGAGTTCACGGCACGTGGGAAAACTCTGTGACGGATCTATAATGGTTGTTCCTTACTGTTGTAGTGAGTTGAAGTGTAATCAGAGGGGGGTTCTGGTATCCGGGGTCCTAGTATCCAGTGTGGTTCCAGAGGCAATGAAGGAGTGTGGTGGGAAACGGACAGGTCGGCTCAGAATGAAAAGGTTTCTCCAGGAACGGTTGTGCTGCCAGTAGAAGGGCGTGAGGATCCACGTAAACAACGAAGGAAGGAGCTGAGAGCTCGGGCATCCAGTGGGTAACAACCACGGCGTCACGAGGAGAGAGAATCACAGAGAAAGCCAGGAGCAGACGGCAATCCAGACTTTCTGAGAGAACCTGAAGGCAACAAGGAGAAAAACACAAGGAGATTAGTGTCTAGCAGAAACTGACAACGAGGAGATCTCTAAGAGAAGCTTGACGCTCTTTGTGATACCATCAGATAGCAAACACTCGGCTCCGACTACTGGGCAGCAGCTGTAGAAATACACCAGAGATGATGAGGGCTGAATGGAAACACCTGAGCCAGAGGAAACCACACCGCACATCCAACAGCCCCCGGCGCCATCTGGTGGAGGAAGAGGAAGGCGCACAGGAGAAAAAAACACACAGGCGGGACTAAGAGTCCCAGATCATGACAGATTATTTGAATCAGTTGTGTTAAAGCAGAGACACATGTAAAGTGCAGTACACTGACCCTCAAGGACCATAAATTACGGAGGTCCGCTACAGAGATAGCACAAGATAAAAAGAGCCACTAAGGCAGCTGCCTTGGAAAACCATCTAGATGGTCCAGATTTACCAGTTGAAGATTCTTCTGTAACTCTTGTGATGCGTGCCTCAGAATGAATGCCCTGGTTGTTGAGCATTTCGAGTTCTCACAAAACTTTCAGGTCAAATTCTGTTTCATATCAGAGCAACTAAATTCTTATACGTCATACTTCAGGAGTTTGCATTCTGACTAAAAAGGAAGAGATGAGGTATTGATTTTTTAGTATTTCTGACCATGGTGACACAATTTATGTTTGAAAACTGATGGGAGAACGAACAAAGCCAGTTAAAAATGTGTCTATGTATTTAAGTATATAAGAACCAAAACAAAGCATCTATATGCCTGCAGTTAGCAGGAAAAGATTTAACATCAGCTAAACTCCTCCTCCAATTAAACCTCAGATTGACCAAGTGGAAGAGCAACAGAAAAGAGAGAAAGATACTAGAAATACATAATTATAACAGAAACAGGAAAAACGTGATGTGATTTTTCAGGAATCATGTGACCACTGTGAAGAGACTATAAAAGCACTGAGTTTAGAGTTTTCAGTCACATTTATCACCATTAAACTGCAGGTAAAATGGATACTTTTTCCCTTTATTTAAATTTGAATGTGTTTATACGTTGTAATTTTCAGTGTTATAACTCTACAAAGCTAAATGTGTAAACTACACTACTTTAATTATTTGATCCTTAACATTTTTATTCTTTCCTTCCAACGAGAAACAGCTTCTTCATCACTGTGAAAGGCTCCGACTTTGTGCAACCATCATGGATGAGTGAGTTACTTCAATTATTTTTTCAAACTAGTCTTACTTTACACTGTAGAGCAAGAAACTGAATTATGAGTTGTGGCACAGTTGGCAGCCCATCATGCACCATCTACTTTCTGTAGCAAACAGCTTTAGTCCAGCATGTAGCCTAATCAGTTTTGTCCAAATCAACACAAGCACCATACAGTCTCTGCTTTCACTCATTTTGGCCCTGATCTTTAAAGTATCCAGATAAGGAGTGTTGAAAAATAAGTTGCACGTTGCAGGTGATTTACAATGATTGTGTGCAAGGCATGAGATGGACAAACAAGTCATTTCTTCCCCATTAAAATAAGGAAATTCTCTGTGCTGCTGGTAGATGGGACCTCCACCAACTCCTCACATCTGTTGGACCCATGAAACTAATTATTTGATAAAACATAACTTTGGTTTGTTCTGAGCCCATAAGGAAACATCAAGGGAGAAAATAAAATCTTTTTTTTTTTTCGTCAATGCTTAGTAATTTTTTAATGATACAATTAGCTTAGTTGCATATACTAATATTCCACTATTGTTATTGTCATGATGCGGTTGTTTGGTGGGTGGTGAGGCAGAGGCAGGATCAGGTTGTAGTGGAAAACAAGAGGTTTTATTTAACACAGAGTCCAGGAACAGGGTTACAGATGTGTCCTCAGAACAGGCAGCACGGCAACAGGATCCACTTTCACGCCGGTAGAACTGAACATACGCGAGGTAACACAAAATAACAGGTGAACAGATACAGGGCGCAGGCAGACAGAAGCGACGTCAATGACGACGACAAACGACGTCAAGGACCCGACCGAGACTGAGAGAAACACAAGGGCTTAAATACACAGAGGAACAATCAGGGGAACAAG
>JAUZNJ010084309.1:0-23455 GCA_034780135.1 Jordanella pulchra
TATTTTTTATATATATTTTTTTTTAATTTATCATTTTGTACAACATCTTACTTTATAAACATTTTGAATTCATTCCTACCATGTTTTTGATTGAAATGAAAAAAGGGGGGAGGAAATAAAGAAAAAGACAATATCGAAATCTCCGTCTGGCACAAACAACTAGTCCAGCTTCCACTGTCCAACACTGTAATCAGGTAAGGAAATCTTGAACTGCACTTGTACAACAGTAACAGGTTTCTTTGTTAGCTGCCCTGCAGAACAGTTCTTGTCCCAGGGGGATGTTGACTTCATTATCACTACAGCTGAACACTTCTTCTATATTACAGACAGATTCCCTGTTAGCTTTTGTGTTAATTGGTCTTGTATTCCATTAAATACCAACCAGTCGGATTCACTAGATCTGGATCCCATATATATGAATATTAGCAAAAATTTGGCTCTTCTATCATCAAATAATGGCAAAGATTTTGGAAGCAGAAAACATGAAACTGAATGAGAGGGGTACTTTAAAAAAGAGTAGAATAGCATCTTTAAGTTAAGCTTTGTAAGTGTGTGTCGAAAGAAATACCTTCTCTAAGTAGCACAAATTCCCTTTTAGAGACACTGATGCATTGTGGTTTAACTGAATTGAGCAGAACTGTGATTGCTTTTAAGAAACTTTGAGCTTCTTCTAAAATGAAGAAGTGTTTTTCCTTTATTCTGAAAGTCGTGTCAGGCAATTTTCTACAAACCCCCACAGTGCTTGAAAAATAAAGGTCTGGCTCAAGAAAAAAAATGACCGAAATCTGTTTTCAAATTACAGCAATTATTTGCAAAGAGTAATAAACGCTGCATACTTGTTGCTTTCTTCCAGACTGTTGAAAGAGCAATAAGGTTTCATGTCTGATGGGAGTGAATATCACAGAGTTACTCGCATGAGCTCAGAAATCATGACATGTCTCAACATACATTTCCATGCTTGGATTTTATTGGTAGATGAGATGCTGTAAAACAGTATATGCTCCATTCATCCCCTTCCCTAATAGTTTTATCCGTGTTAGATTTTCCTCACACTTATAAGTTTGCCATGTTATTAAAAATGTAATCAGCAAAAGATATTCTGAATTAAATCAAAAAATAACCCTCGAGGGAAAAGGAACGTTTATTTATATAGTAAATTCCAGTAACAAGAGTGCTGTATGTGAAAAACGAAAAAGAAACATCATAGCTAATTATATTCAGTGGCATAAAGGTAATGGAACATGAGAAGTTAAGAAAAAAAAGATGAATGTAAGGATGATTTATTGATTATAAAAACATCTATCATTAGATACAGTAGTTGGCCCTAAACCTAAAAGCTGACCCTGCAACCCTTGGTGACAACAGCTGCTGTAACATTAGATTTGTGTTTGTTCTCTTTGAATCTCTATTAAGGAATGTTATCCAACTCGTATTGATGGAATATTATTAATTCAGCCTGTAAGTCAAGATGTAGTATCTACATTTTATTTAGGTGTAAACTTTTGACTAGGCCACTCCAAATCCTTCATTTAGGCCATTCATAATTACAAGAAAAAACATTTAAGGTTTCTTTTCTAGTACTTAGAAGGTCTTTAATAAAAGCAAAGTGGTGAACTTAATTACTGAATGAGCCGTCATTGAATTAAAGCTGATACTAATCACTTTTCATGTATAGAAAGGTTGGTTTCATGGATGGATTCAAACATTTAGAGGATAGCTTCAGTTGTACTGAGATGGGATCAGAGTTTTTATCCAGTAAATGCTTTTTTGCAACCAAATTTTTGCAATATACTCTTATTTGTTACGGTTGAATTCACCAGTTTAACTCAAGTTTTTATTCTGATTTTATTAAAAATGGTAAATGTCATTTAAAATAAGTTTAAAAAATGTGAAAAATTATAAATGTACATTGACATAACATTCCAAAGAACAGCTTTAGTTTATCTTTTAGTTGATATTTATTTAGCAAGCATCTTTTTAGATGCTTTTATTTCCATGGTATTTCTTTTTTAGTTTAGGTAATTATTATTAACATTTCCAATAAAAAAAACAACAACATATAATTTAATTTAAACTACACGATGTGGAAATTTCACTTCATTCATTGCAGAGGTGCATGTTGTTCTCCTAAACGATAAGCCATTCTAAGAATGACACTAAAAATATTTTTCAATACATATTAATCATAAGTCAGCAGACGATCTGATATTAAAACACTTTGATGTTTTGAAACACTGAGATGTAACAAAAAAAGCCAAACAGAGAAAATTTTTAACAGGAGCAAAAACTTTCTTACAGAACGGCATTGAAATCTTGTACCAAATGTTTTTCTTTAGATAACCCCAAAAACAGGAATCTTCCCTGAAGTAAGAAGTTAGAGAACATTAATCACTCGCAGGTGAAGCTCAGTTTCTAAACGTCACAGTAATGAGGCATGTAGCATCTTTTTAGAAGAGAAATTTAAAGCCTGAAGGATGTGGCGCCAAAACTCACCCTGCAAACCTAGTCACAGCTATCAAAGGCAATAACTGTGGAGGAATGTGTTCGGTTTTGCTGATTAGCTCACTTTTGTCTCATGATGAGCTCAGCCGTCTGCCTCTTTGTGCGTTTTAATCTTTGTCTTGTTTGTGAAGTTAAGATATCCTTTGCGGCTCCACGCTGATGACAGTAAATTTGAGGATTATGAAAAAAAAAACAACAAAAAAAACCACCTGAGGTAGACAGAGATAAATGGGGGACAGGAAATGGATGAGGAACGGGACAACCTCACAACTCCTAAGTAATTCCTTCGGTAGGGGACAGCGCAGAGAGCGTGATTCATATCCGGCATTATGAGGAGAATGATGAATCTTCTGCTGTCGGCGATGTGCTGTAGTGTCCTCGGCTGAGAGGAAGAGTGTTCCTGCCATCCAGAATGAGTTGCATGGTCTGTCATTCAAAAATTATGGCATATTGTGGATGCATTTAGCTCCTACAGTTATGGTAAAGACTAAGTAAACCTTATTTAATATAAGGATCATTTGTATTAGACAATAATAAAAGGGATCTGGACTTTAAACGGCTTTAAAATTCTAAAATTTTAGGCTTTGTTTTTTCAAAAATGTGATCTGACTCCACCAGACCATTATCAATTCCATAGGAACAAAGTTAAAATGTAAAATCCTTCTATGAAATACTATGTACACGTTGTTTAATTCAATGAAACACCACCTGAATGTATCTCAGGTGTTCTGTGTATGAGTTTATCAGAACGGTCTGCTCTTAACTGCGTTGCTTCATTACTTACAAAACTCAATTGTTGCCAAGCTTCACTTGTTACATCTGTCTAAGATACTAATATCCTGGGGCTCACAAGTCGGCCCATATCATCATACATCCACCGTCATGGTTGGGAGCATAAGCTGTTAAGGTGCATTCAGACCGAACGTGATTTCTGTGGTGTTTTCCGTGAGTTCCCTGCTCTGAATTTCACATCTACAGTGTTTACACCCTGGAGTGCATTAAAGGAGCTTCAGCTGCGTGAAGCTGTCAGTCCACCAAGGTGAAAAAACTCAGCAAATAGACTGAATGGTTAGTGCTACCTTAGTGCAGGCTTGTGTAGTTAAAATGGTCATTTGTAAAGGTGCATTAAATATGAATTTAAAAAAGGTCATGTGTGCTACTATTGTTTCAGAGATATTAAAGACCGCTTTTAGCTCATCGAGAAGTCGAGTGTCCCCTAATTAAGATCTGAATTCATTAAAAATTGTCCACTTTTTGTGCAGTTAAAACTGTTGTTTGTGCTGATTTGTTTTTCAAGATAGAATCATGTTGAACCTAGGCCATGACGTCGGCATACCAGCAGAAGTTAATGCTCATCTCAGAATATAAACTTATTGCCTAACACAACATGTCATTCCTCTGCTGGTATTGAATATAACAGTGGGCATGTTTATCTTATATAGTGGGTTTAATGCTGTGCAGCAGGTTGACAACGCCTCAGTTTTATCTAGTAGCAGGTGAGAGCAGAGCAGTGAACATCCTCACTGAGTGGGATTCACCACAGGTGACTTTACTGCACTTTCCCTCACAGTTTGCATAGTAATACTACATAAATCCACCTCCCTCGCTGCAGACACCACACTTGGTCTGAATGCACCTTTGGTGACACTGTTCTCTATTTTTTTTTTCTTTTTCAAACAGACATGCCCAGACCTTGGTCTCTTCAGTCTTTTGAACAATTTTCCAGATGTTTCTTCTTTTTAATACATGAACTTTAATCATTAACACACTAACTGACACATGTCCAGTTAGATTTAGAGCCTCTGGATTTTCTGCTACTGCACTCACTGAACGAAAAGTGAATTTATTGAATATCTTGTTCTCTAAAGGTTGAAAACTTTGTTAAATGTTTCCCAGTTGTGAATAAACTTTTCTATTTAAAGAAAACAAAACCACTGCTTCAAAAAGGTCGATTCTGACATCTTTCCGTTCTCATTGGTTTAAGCTCATAGAATGTTCTAGATCAACAAACTGTCCAAACCTCTGCTTTAATAAAAATCTTTACTCTACATGGTGATGAATCTATCAATTTTTCCTAATTATTAGCATTTGCCTGCTAAGTCCTGTCTCAATTTCTATGGAAACAGAGCATACTTTGTTTTTTTTCACTTCACCTTTTTTCTTTTCCAATTTTGGCTTGTTTTTAACCACATCTAAATCGTTCATATCACTCATTAATACTCAATAACAGCCATACTTCCTTTTTGCATCGACAGCTTATAATATGGTGAAAAAGCCAGGAAATGTACCATGTTAGGCTGCAATAAATTAAAAGGTGAACTGATGATAGAAATCAGCAGGTGCATGATAAAAAGAGGCCATAATTTTCCTGTAATTAGTCTTCTCTGTAAGTCATTTAACAGCTGGCTGATCATTTTTAAAAGAGCGTTCTAAAATGTAATAATGTAATTAATGCTCACTTTTATTTCTGCGCTACTTCAGTTGACTAATAATGTTAGACTTTTCATCAAGCTTTTTGGGACTGCTGTTCAAGGTACCGCCTCCTCTCACGCTGCGCCTTAAAATAATGACGCAATAACAAGCAAGACAATCTGCACCACCATCGCACATCTGCACTGCACTAAATTTCTCTCAAGGGATGTGTCAGATGCATTAAAGCTAAATCTGTTATCTAGATGGTGTACAGTGAAGTGGGACTGAACCTGTAGCATTAGGCTTTCGTAGTTTTGCAGTTTGGGGAGCCGCAGTTTTGTTTGTGCTCCCCATCTCCTGCTGTGTACAGACACCCTGAGGTGGCCCTGGGCCGTCTGGCAGCGGCTGGTGGCGAGCCCATGCCTGGCTGCAAAAGTGTTTGCTTGTGGCGGGCTGCTTATTGCTGATGCTGTTTGATATCTTGGCTGAAGCGTTATCTTTTTGGCTGCCGCGGTGTGGCGGTTGCTGTGATATCTTGAAAGGCAGCTTAGTTTGGGGAGCTGTCAGTGCCCGCTCCTTCCATTTTCTCTGCCCCCATCCCTGCCATATCTCTTCACCTCCCTCCCCCGTCTCTCTTCTCAACCATTTTAATTGCTTGCATCAAACTCATGGAGGAGAATTGTGGTGATAAATGAATTTATTTAAGAGCTAAACTTGCAAAGGAATATTTAAGATGAGACATGATGTAAAACTGCAGCGTTCACTGGTCTTTCGTTTTGCTTTAAAATCACCATGAGTTCACAATTTCAGCTGGAGAGTCATAAATCAAGTGAATAAATGTTAATATTTTGAGTGTTATGTCCCAAAGCTGTATGTGTTTCTTGTTATCTTGTCTACATGGTAAGCTCTTAAAGATACAAACCTGTCAGTATTGATGTAGGCATCTTATTTGTGAAATATAAGGAGTTGGTCCAAGCTACAAGCAAGCAGGGACAATGAGGGATTATAGATTTCCATAAAAAAAGGATTTTATATAGCAGGCTATCTAGAGATTTATTTAAATTCTGTTTTATGAAATAGAAAACAAAGGAAGACAGCCACATGCTTTGGAGAGCTCTGTCAGGTCATAGCATGCTGATTCCAACACATAAACGTTAGCAGCAGGTGGGTAACCCAGCATATGGTGGACATGGAGGGAGATCGACATGTGGTTCTCTTGATAAAAAGGAAATAAAAACAATAAATTACTGCTGGCTGCAGAAATCCCATTTAATTCAGGCAGTGCTGGAAGCTGTAATATATCAGGAAACATTTAAATATTGTTTAACCCAAAGCACTTAACATTAACAGTAGTGATAAATTATGCTAAATGCTAATTTGAGCATGTTGGGACATTAAATATATTGATATTAGACTGAATAATTATATTCGGTTATAAGATTAAAGTTGTACTTTTAACCCTCTTTAATATCACCAGTTAAGTGTTTTTATTTTTATAATTGAAAAATAAACATGAAAATATTGATGCATGCTTCTTTACTGTTAGTTATTTAATTTTACAGTATCAGCAGGTTTTACAGTGCATTCAGATATTCTATGTTTTTTTGCACATAGCATTATTTTATTTTATTTTATAGATGTATTACAAAGCTTGACAGCAATATAACAGGTAATATACAACCAAACCAAACTTTTTCATTGTATGGGGAACATTAGCATTTAATCGTGCTTTTTTTCCATTTCAAATGTAGATATTCCATTGATATAATGCTTTTAGAAATGTTAAAATGCATTTAGCATAAAAGATAAAGAAGTTAT
The DNA here is from genome assembly GCA_034780135.1 of Jordanella pulchra. Taxonomy (NCBI): domain Eukaryota; kingdom Metazoa; phylum Chordata; class Actinopteri; order Cyprinodontiformes; family Cyprinodontidae; genus Jordanella; species Jordanella pulchra. The sequence continues at coordinate 6,733 of JAUZNJ010084309.1, forward strand.
TGCAGATCAGCAACTTAATGCAATCTGTTGGTGACTTACAAAAGTTTATAACCAAGTTATTTGTTAAACTGATCTTAAATGCGTGATTTTATAACTGGGATTAATTCAAAATGTGCGTAATTGAACTGGAATCTGTCTTTGTTATAGGACTATCATTCGACATCCTCAAAGAAACCAAATAAATGTATGACTTGCATCTGCTACAAGCAGTTTGGGAGTGGCTATGAAAGCACAATGATGTTCTAAGCCATGGCGTTGGAGTCTGACTGTGACAATATCCCTCTCTCACAGGAAAGGAGTCACAGTCAGACTTAGAGTGAGATGGACCTCTAAACAACTGCATTTACTTCCACCAATTCCTGACATCACCTGCTTGACAGAGTATATTACAAACCAGGGTAGACCTTAATGTAAAACAACAGAAAGGTGCTTTCTGGAGCCTGTGTAGGAACAACAGGGATAAATCACTTTGTAGTAGTAAGTATATTAAACTTACATATTGTCTACCCATGATTTTGCAAGGTTTGGTCATTAGCATATTATAGGTAGATTTATCAATAAACCCAATCAGGTATTAATCACAATATTTAGAAGTTTCATAAATAGTGATTTGACATTTATTTCAGTATATATGGTTTCTCTAGGAGAATATTTGAAAACAATGATTAAGCTGATACTAAATGCTAAAGGGAATCTACCTAAGTTCTGGAAATAGTAAAAAAAAAAAAAAAATTAACACAAAGATATCTAAATTGAAGACCTCAGAGAGATCTGCTATCCTAATCTACCCTCTACTTCCCTACAGCCTCTTCTGCATCTCTCTCAGCCCCTCCTACGCCTGCTTATTATTTCCACTCTGTCAACCCCATCAACTCTGACAGAACCTGACTACTTGTATTCTTTCAATGTAGTTTACTCTTAGCTTTAAAATAAAATTCATTTTAAAACTCTTTGATAAAAGCATTGGCCAAATAGTCACTAAAGTCATGCTGTATGTGAATCATACGCAATAATCCCTTAAAATATGAAATCTACTTTTTTAGATTTGGCATCCCCATTTCTTGTTCAGGGCTGCACTGTGTGTAGTTTGTAGCACTGTTGTCTTGCATCAAGAGGGTCCTTGGTTCAATCTTCAGCCTAGGAAATTACACCTATGAAGCTTCTTTTAGTCCAAAAACAACTACTACATTATTTGATGGCTCTAAATTACCCTTAGGTTTGTGTGACCATTTCTGCGTCTATGTGTTCCCCTGTGATGGATTGACGACCTGTATTTGGTGCACACTGTTTGGTACATAGTATGCAGGAGACCACTGTGATTATGTGAAGACTAGTGATAGAAGATGGTTGGATGGAATTTATGAATTAAATTCGGGCTGTTTTAAAATCTGGATTAAAGTACGAATTGTGATTCCAAACTAAAGACTAAAAAGATGTTAAAGTAGAGATTAAGATGGACATTTTAAACAAAAGGTGCAACCCTGAATTTGGATGAACTTGGATTGTTATGGTTTTCTGCCCAATTGTATCTTGAATTTAAAAATGGCTCCAACGTGTTTTAAATACAATAATCGATGACCCTCTCAGTAAATGCATCAGACATATAAATATCCACAAACTGTCACAGAACACAGAGTCGTAATGGAAATAAAAAGTTCATACATAGATTAAACTTCCTTGCTAATTATAGATTGTAGCACATCCAACCATTCTTTTCAGTTGTAACATTGGGATGATTATATACAAATATCTGAGAACCGGCTTCTAAGATTAACTGTGGTTAACTGTCTTAAACTCGTACTGCTAAAAATATGTGTTTAACATTTACCAAATATGCAATGACAACAGATTTTTTTTTTTAAGCCGAATAGCTAGTACCTTAAAGCAACAGTCCATAACTTTTGAAAATATGAAATTATTTTTCAGGTTAATTTACAGCACTTTACAGCCTGTATTAATACTCTATCCAGTTTTTCTGGAAAAAAAAACCCTACCAGCTAACTTCAGGGGGTCGGGTCCATTGCTGACTGTGTCCTCTGACCCAATAATGCTATAGGACAATCTAAGTTTCTCTTAACCACCAGAGCTAACTTAGCTAAAAGTTGTTGTTAGGCAGCAGAACCAATATGACACTTACCTGCTATCAGATTCAAAAACACTAAGTGTTGATTTTGTTGTTTGGTTTTGCAACGTTGCTGCTGCCGTTGGCCTTAAGGAAAGTTAAACTAGGAAACTACCAGTCCATCAACCCTGGTGGGTAAAAGTCACACTGCGTTGCTACAAACCAACATGTAGATAAGAGGAAACCTATAAGTTCTAATGGCAATGTAAACCTGGACTCATCAATCTAAAGATAGGATTTTTGAGACCTTGTAGCCAAAAATAACAGTTATATTAGCAATTTTCCCAACTGTGACACACTTATACAGCCATGCCAATAAATTATGTTCAACCACTTTCTGTTGGAATACTGTTACTACAGTAAAACAGTGGCAGCCACCAGAGCTGCTAAAAATGACCTGTGTTTTTGACTTCACCAGTCCTTGTGCTTCAAATGAAAGAAGTACTATACTTTATGACACAGAGTGAAGTTTCCTGGACTAACAGCTCCCACTTTAAATCTTTAATGAAAATTATTTATGTATATCGCCATTATGCTCATAAAGAGAGCAGCCTTCTAAATTTATGTTCAATTTACCTGATTGATAGCTACCACATAGCCACTTAAAATTCAGCTGGAACTATCAAACCTGTAGGAAGGGCCTCATAATGCTTGAAATTTCCAAGCTGCAGCTCCAGACGAGCTCTAAACAAAGCAATCAGCTGGTTAAACCCTATCAGAGCACCTCCAGAAAATTGGATGTAATGCCTCCAACACTTTTGTCCTCAATTTTTTTTTTTAGCTGATCAAAAAGCCGTCACACCACATTGCTCCCTGTAATGTTTTTTTTTTTTATGTCTGCACTGAGGTATTTAAATGAACAAAAGGAAATGCTGGACCAGTCTGAGGTTGTGTGTAGTCTGTCTATATGTGTAGAGGTGCAGACTCTTAAAGATGTATGCATGAGAGTTGGAAAGTAAACCATAATGATAGGTAGAGATTTAGACAATTGAAGAGCTTAACAAACTGATAACTATCTGTTTTACTTTCAGTACTTTAGGAATTTCATGCAGCATACATAATGGTAGTTAGAAATTAGTCTTATTTAGATTTATAATATCTTTAGTAGTGAATTTCTAGGAGAAATTTCAAGATGAAAAAAAGAAAGAATGTATGTAATGTTTTTTCTGCTTGCTTATACATCCATAGAGCGATGTTTTTGTGTCTGTGTGTCACACGGTTTTTACCATCAAAGTGTTTCTATAAATAGCAGCAATGCCGCACGCAAGCCACGCAACATAATGGGTTATATAACCCTGCAGAAATGCATACAGAGACCACATCAGCATCACCAACAGTGCTGCTACCTGTTACAATGCTGTGAGGCCCGCGCCTTCATCTTTCTCATAACAAACAAATGCAGATCACACAGTCCTCTTCATTATTCATGGAGCGTTTCTGTGTTCGCTCGAGAGTATACTGAGAAAGGGAATGCAAACGACTGAGCAATCTTCTGTAAGTGTTGCTCTTAATTATGAACCCCACTAAGGAACATCACCCACATTTGAGTTTTTCTCAGGATTGATGGATACATTGCATTACACCTGCCAAGTCCTATAAAGGAGGCTGAGGAGCCATGTGAAGCTCTTAGCAGCCTAATACATGTTCCCTTAAGATCTGTCATAAATAAAATCTTTCCTCAGACTCAAATTTTTAGACTTTTAAAGGGTCAATACTATGTACTGATGAAAATACCTTACTAACTCAATTACATTCAGTCATTTGCTAATACTTTTAATCTAGAAGACTCTACCAATCCTTACCTGCTGCCACATAACCCAGACCTACCTCTGTCAGTCTTCTTCTGCACTCCAAGACTCCTCCGCAGCCAATGGCATTAAAGACTCTCCTCTTTAAGCTGCCTTGTTGTGACCCTATCTGCCTTCAAACCAAGCTGGAACCCAACTATACCCCCCCCACCCCCCCACCCCAAACCCGTTTACTATATCTCCTTACTTCAATCAACTTCCCCATTCATCTCCAATCTACTACCAGTGTCAAGGCCCCGGAGGGAAGACATCTCCATTCTCATAAATCTGCCCATTCTATCATCATCAGCAATGCTCCGCTCTGCGTCTTCTGCTGCGGAGCGACAAAATATTTATTTTCATTCATGTCAATAAATTCTCTAATTGCCTCTTTGACTCTTTGTGAGTCTCTCCAAGTTGAAGCAGCACACCAATCCAATCGCGCACTCTTGTAAAGTGTTGTGTTTTTACTCATCCTTTTCCAGCACACTGTTAACATGTAGCAGAAATATGATGTTGACCTAAATAAAAAATAAACATATATTTCCTTACCTTATTTACCTTTGCATGTATCATATTTACACACCATTTCTGTTAATGGTGTATAGACAAACTTTTCTAAAACAGCTGCTCTCCTGCTTCCTAATGCAGTGTTTTTTGTTGAACATCAGAATTTAATGACTAATGTTTCAGTTTCTCTCTGCAAAGCTCCACCTTATAACGTTAGCTGTCTAAGGAACAAGTTCTCACTCCCAACTTGTCAAATACTGACGGTCAGAGCCCCTGCATGTCACATATATACATGATGAAGCTTCCCCTCTTGTCATATATTGACACACAGGGTAAATGACAGGTTGCAGCACTTTGTGTCATGTGACACATATGTAACCCACAAAAAAGATTGTTTTTAGATTTTAGCCTACAAAGGGTCTGTGTATGAAATTCAAGAAAGTCACCTGATAAAGACAGAGAGGATGCTTTAGCAGCAATCTGATGTCTTTTTCTGATTTTACATTATTGTCAAAGGTTAAACAATTGGTTATGGATTATTTAAGATAGGTCTTTAAATCAATAGTTGGAAAGGGCTACAGTATTGCTTTGCTTTTCTGCTCACTACCCCCCCCCTTTTTTTTTCCTAAATAAAAACTTTTTATTGTTTTTTTCATGGGGAAAAAACAGATCTTCCATTCGTTTCATCTGTAAAGTTCATCTTTGACGTTCCTTGTACTGTATTTCTCTTAGCACATGATTAGCAACCGGGAGAGAAATATGAATATTAACTCCAAAAGTTTGTTTATCTTGGTGCAATTCTTTTACTCTACTAGGTTTTGAAATAGTATACAAAGATGGATAATTTTGTCAAGCTGTTTGGAGCATTGAGCAAACAGCACTACCCTTCCTGATATGGCGCACTGCTTGAAAACTGAGATCATTTTTACTTAAATTTTTACGTAAATAGTACAGATGTTCATGTGGTGGAAAGTAAAATAAATATCAATTCATATATACAGTAGATAATGAAAAGATTTTACAGAGTGTGTTGTTACACCAAGAAAAAGTAAACCAGATATTTTGAGATGACTGAAAGCAAAACATTTTACCCCCAATTATCAAGGATTGTAGTTTGTCTGTGCATGGCTCACATACAATGCAAATATCGAGTAGATTTCTATTTTTTACATGTGTAGTCAGTCAATCAAAGAGAGGAATTAGCTTTCAGTTGATTCACTGGAGGGGATTATGCTTGTGCAATGTAATTTCAAAAGACACTTCTTGCAAAACACATTCTTATTTGTTGAGCAACCAAAAACTTATATGTATGATCACAGAAAACTATGAACTGGAGGGCAAGAAAAAATAAGGAAAAAAATAGGTGCGTTTCCATCAGCTTTTTCTAATGTGTATTTTTGAAGTATTGCATCAGAAAAACTTGATGGAAACAGCAAAATACAAATGAAACTGCTTCAAATTCGCAAAAAAAAGGTTTCAGGTGGTTTTTGGATTTTGCAAAAAAGGATTAATGTGAAAAATAGTATGGAGATACATTTTTTAATCATTTCTGACATAGCGAACTTTTACTTCACATGACTGATCAGCTGTTTCTGATGTCTGCATCATCCTGGATGTTCCTATTATCTGCTTAGCCTTGGCTGGAAGCAATATGCTCCTTAGCAAAACATTCATTAAAGCTTTCATCCATTAGGCTACTGATGGTCCAGGCTAGATTGCAGCCTCTACTTCCTGTTTATTACAGCCATGCATGATCACGTAATCTGGACATTGACGACATTATGCTTTGCACCTCTTGGTAAATTCGCTTTAAACCAAATGGAAACACTTGTTTTTTCTTTTTGAAATTTTAAAAAGTTTATTTCAAATTTGCATTTCAGTTGGATGGAGAAACAGATGAAGAAAACAAAAAACTAAACATGTTTGTTTGTAGTTTTAATTCTTATCTTTACATAGAAAGTGAAGCATGGTGGGCTGCTGTGCAGTTTAGGTAGAGTGCATGACCCATATGTTGGAGGGTCGAGTCCCAGCCCTGCTTTCCTTCTCTGAATGTCTTTCCCCTCTCTTATAAACCACTTTCCTGTCGGCATACTTAGAAAAATAAAGTCCACTGGAGCCTGAAATTCATCTTGACAATAAAAATATATATTACATATTCAAAGAATTTTAAAAATTTTACTCCTAAAGTGAGATTTTATGTTACAGATTAATAGGACAGATGATTTATTATTCATTTTTGTACCTTTGAACTTATGAAAGCCTACAAACCAAACAGAGAAGACTTAATTCAAGTTGTCATTAAGTAATCAAGGTAAGTTTTTCACAGCTATTTTTTTTTTGCAAATCATTGTACGGTCACCCCACCACACCCTAAACATAGACAAAAAAAAAACACATTTAGACTAGAATTTCTAGCGATCTAGATCTTTTATATTACATTGTCAGTGAGGCAGAACACAGCGTTGGAATTAAAGACCCATAAAACACTTTGATGAACTCAGCACTTCAAATATAGCGTTGAAATACTGCTCGTCGACATGTCCGCACACATCATTTCCCACCATTTTTATCACACCATTGGCTGCTGCATGATTCCTGGGCTTGCTTTTACTGCATAGAGCAGCGTAAACAGGCCCCCTGCAGTGAAGGGGGAGATGTTGGAAATAACTGCCGTCACGGTTCTGGGGAACATGGCCCTTCAGGGGGAGGTGTAGCCTTTAGAGACACCACAGCAACTCCTTTAATTAACTACTTTAGGACTGAATTAAAATGTGCTGAAAGAAACAAAGGGGAGAAAACAATACAACTAGATCTATTGATTAAAAACTGAAACATAAGAAAAAGAGAGACAAAGAAATCTGAAAGTTAACACTGGATTTAAGCAATAGTTGGCTGACAGGACCATCTTTTTAGGCTGGTTTTAAGTCAAGGCATGCTGCCATGGCAGCACTGGTGAAGAGCAGCATCACTAAAATGTTGTAAAGGGATGGGAGGGGCGTTGTGATGGCAAAAAGCTTCTGCTTAAACAAAGGTTAAATAGATATAGATAAGGACAATACAAGAATTTTTAACATTATTATCATTATTAGATTATTATTATTTGAGACTTTAATATAAGATTTAGTTTTACGTTAAATCAGAACGTTTTATTACGTTCTGCTCTTTGTTGCTTTTTATAGTGTTCATAGCTAATTAAGATAATCAAAAGAGGAAATAATATTAAAGTTTGGGATTCTTATATATATATATTCAAACCTTTAAAAGCTCCTTCTTATTACAAGGAACCTTTTAGGACCCTTTGAATTACACTCTATCTTTCCTTTCGTTTTCCATCTGTTCATTTACAGTTTCCTTGATGTTGTGGTTTACCAGATGCACAAAAAGCCAAACCACTGACTCTTCACCTCCACCTAGACACAGTCCCAGACACATACACACACAGGTGTCTGTTAAGCTACCACACAAACCTTAAAGTCGATTTTCTGCCCTACACTGGTGGCCTTGTGCTGCGGTGGCCATGGCAGCCATCTTGATAAATGCACAGTGGAGTCTTCGGCCTTTAGTTAGTGTCACATTAATGATCATCGATCGATTATTCAATAAAGGCTTCTGAAACGCAAATTGAACATGTTTCCTGCTCCAAGTTATAACTTGACCTAATCTAATATGACCTCCTGAATGGGAAGAAATGTATAGATGTTGAAATGAGGCTAAAGTTGTTGCTCAAAATGGCTGCTACTATTACCCTGCTCCTTTTTTACAAATCACTAAAGGCCTATTTGGCTGTAAAACTTCAAATAAACACAATTTTAATTATTACAATGTAAAATTTAGAAAAATAATTGTTTTTTCAGTTTGTGTACATTTTTCCAATGGTTAAAAAATCCCTTTTTTCTTTCTGTTATGTACAAATTATTTTGTGTCTATGAAATAAATATAAATTAAGTATTTGGGGGATTCAAGATGCCATGAAAAAAAAAAATAAAAGTAGAAAAAGTTTTTTTTCTTAGTTGGAAAATCAACATGTACTAATGGTGAGTTGAACAGAAAAGAAACCATCTAGGAACACACAAGGGTAAAAAATACAAACAAAAAAAGAAAAATCATAAAAACATAAAACATAAAAAAGAATCACTTTACTGCAATTAGATTTTAAGAATAGCCTAATAGAGGAAAAAAAAGAAAAGGTGTGTGCAACTGTGTGAACAACAACTATTTACAAGAAAATAAAATAGACTGGGCAAAATTATTCGAGACATAAAACACATTGAGTTTGATGAGAGCAGTGATGGTTATAAAGTCCAACAGCTGTTAGGAGCTGTTGCAGACACTGAGGGAACATCAGCTCCTCTAACTGTTTCCATGACTGTTTTCCACTTTCATTGTCCTTGGATCCTCATTAGAGTTATTTTATCAGGTGATAAAAAAAAATAGCTCAAATTTTCTAACTCTATATGGGTCTTTATGAAGGAAAATGATCAAATACTTGCAGAAAAGTGTGAGGAGATACAAAATCTGAAGCAGTCACAAATATGTTCTGCATTCTTACAGTATGGGGTTATGCAAAGCGTTTCCAGCAGGGTTGCTAACTAGATTGCTAATGGTGATTTCATGGATTTAATGTAGATTTTTTTTCTAGAATTCTGAATATTTTTTAATGCTGCTGCAATAAAGAAGGGCCTTTCAAAATCAATAAGCATGTATATAACATTTCTTTCATTAAGCTTTTCAACAAATTAAATATTGTCAAGGTTATCTTTATAGACAATATTTTCAAAGACGAAAGAAATCAAGCATAGAAAATGAGATCAATGAAGACAGATGCTTGTTGGAGTGAAAACCAGGCATTTGCAATATCTTACTGTTTTCTGTCTCCCTGAAGCAAATCACCTTTGCTCACGCTTCAGGCCTTAAAGAGGCATGCAATAAGCAGCTGTCAATTCAGTTCGAGTGAATAGTGGCTCATGTGAAAATAAGATTCGGCAAACTCAGCTGGCTCTCTCCAGGTTCTTCAAACAGATCATGACCAAAAAGTATAGAATTTTTTTAGACCATAGAACCATACTGACTTTTTTTTAAACAATAAGGGAACATTTTAATCAAATCATTTACTACACAAGTGGTCTTCTTTTAAGGATTCACTTTCTATATTTCTGTTTTTCACCTGCTTGTGTTACATATTATAGCTTATTATTACTACTATGATGCTATGCCATGTTGTCAGAGAGTTTGATTTACGCATAGATGTCTAATATTTTACATTGCAAGTCAGAAAGCTCAATAGCAATGCTATCTCTGAATGTTAACTTGGAAAGTCCACACATTTCCATTAAGCCAACTTCAAACTTTAATTTGGCTGTGGCATGCATGATATATTGTGTTAACAGCAGTATGAACAGCTTGTTCTTCCTTTGCATGGTTGTGATCACTTAAAACAGTTGCACACTCATTATACTTTACCATGTTTGTACATTTTAGAAAAAGCAAGGTTTTATATAGTATATTTATACAATATAGCATTTCCATTGTTCTTTTTCCCTTATTTATATAAAAATAAAGCTCATGCTACTAATACAGCCTAAAGCCCATTCCAGTCACCACAATGGGAATTTTATATTGGAATGTTTTTTCTCTGATACCACTAGAGTGGTTTTATTTACACTTGAATAAGTGCAGACCTGTAAGAGATCTTCAGACTTTTTCAAAGTGTGCACAGACATTAGATGGCTGAAATTGAAGTTTTTTTTTGTCTACTGAAATTTTTGGTTATTTTCTTGGAACCAAAACTATTTTATTTAAAGGGCCTATTTAGTTTTTTGCTTTTAACACACTTATAATCCTTTTCCTTAATCAAAACCATGCCTGAAGTGGTATTTCGCTTGTATCAGGTGTGCCTGAGTAATCCTCCTAAATTGTGCTCTCTGAGCAGAAGCTTCTCCTTTTCCTTGAAAACAAATGGTTATGATGGTCAAGCAAGAGCTGTCATCACCCGCCCCCTTCAGGAGTCACCTGTCTTAACCGAACCTGCCCATTAAACACGACACCCACTTTGTCTGATTGGTGAGCGGCAATGTGAGGCGGAGCGGGATCATTTCTCCACAAAGTTTAGATGAAGTGGCTCCTTTACCTGATAATCTGCACCCTGACAGTAAACTGTATATTTATTATTTAATGTTTAAGTCAAAAATTGTGTATTTCCAATGTAAGAATTCTCAGATCTCAGGTAAGCCAACTTGTCTAATCTGGCGTGATACCATGTTGAAGCGGCTGTCATGAAGCATGCAATGCAAACATAGACAGAGGCAAATGTCATAGTGAAGGCTACGCATATCACAAACATATACAGAAATATATATAGCATTTCTAAGCCTTTGGATGACTTAAGAAATGCATAATGATGTTTATGAATATTGCCTTAAGGATGTCCTAAATCAAAGAACTTACCTTTTATCTTTTAGAAAGGCCAAATCTAGTTTGGGAGAGTTAATGTTCTAAGCATCCTGATGGTAACAATCTATTAAAAGTCAGTTTATATGATGCAGCACTCAATACCAACTGTCTGCTAAAGTATTAAATAGCAGATAAGTTATAATGGAATGGCTCCCCAATTAGTTCAGTGCAACATTTATTCTCCAATGTCCACTGGCCCATTAGTCTCAATGGCAATATTGATGTTTGGGGTTATTTTCCAGGTAAATTCATTGCTTGTCTCTTTAATTGCCCCAAAAAATGCCATTTGTAAATCAGTATCCCGGCATGCATGGGTCTCACATTTTATTTGGGTAATGGATATTTGAAGTATTAGTTATATGTAATGCTCGGGGACATTCCGAGAAGTAACTGAACTGGAATGATAACACAAGAATTGTGTGATTGAGACAAATGGCGCTCCGCCACACAATGCAAGGTAACAATACATCAGACAGCAGTAGCAGTAGTTATGTTACTGCTAAGAGGATTGATGGGGAAAATGGTGAGAAATTTTTCATCTCTTGTCTATGCCCATCATAAACATCAACATGCCAATGTACTGTAGCTGACTTAGCTACAGGGAGATTTCCAAATAACCTGCATATAGACTTAAAGCACAAGTAGCTATTTATTGGAAGTATGTGAGCATGTGGCATCCTCTGGCTTTTACAGCTCAATACCTTTAAAAGTTGGAGATACACATCTTGAATGCCACTGGATAAGAGGAAGAAAATACAAAACTCTAACCTTTTCTTTGTGTTCAGGCTTGTCCAACTATCCTTGAATGGGTTGACCTCCAGATATTTGTTCAGTCACTATGGGAACCTAAAAATAAGAAGGCAGATTGTAAACAAACAAAATAAAGGTATTCTCCTAAGTCTTTTTATCATTGATATTGGCTCCAAGTTAACTTAGCAGTTTTCTTTTTTTTGTACAGTTTTTTTTACCTCATTAGGCAGAACAGTGTAAATGAAACCACCATCCAATACTGTAGCTCTGCCAATATCTCATAACTTTAATCAAGCTTATCCCTTTTCATTTTTAATTATACTTCATGATGATTAATGAGGCTCACTGCCTTTAGATAGATTTTTAATATAATACCCTCTGGTATATTACCAGAACTTGAGGCTTTTTCAATAACTGTTTTCAAAGTTACGCCTTTGAGGGTGGGACACTTTGGAAATGAAAGTTAACACACCTTCATTGCAGAGAAGGCAGCATGTGTACCATATGTCATACTTATATGGTAGAAAGCTGTATTTTTTTAGACTTGCGATTGGTAATTTGTGTTAAGGAGAGAAGTGTGATGAGGTTCCATCCTTTTTAACTTTTTCTTGCTTCATTTGAGCAGTTTACTTTTGCTCAAATACATAAAATACATGAAATTAAAAAGGCAACAAAAAACATCTTAAACCAGATCTTTCATTAAAGGTCCATTTAATCTTTACTAATTATTATGCCTCTAAATGTAATGTTATGACATCGCCTTAAATGTATTTAATTTTATACTTTGGATGTGACCTTAAGAAGACTAATTTTATATTTGAGCATGTCTTAATAGTAATGTGTAAAAGTATTGTTCAAACAAGGACATTGTACCAGTTAAGCCATCACTTCACTAAATGGCAATGATGTGCTATCACATTTGAATAATAAATTACCACTGCTTGGAAAATGGTTCATTGACTAAAGAAAAATTGACTAAATGTTCATTGACTAAAAATCGATTTTACTGTTTTTTCTGGAGTCTTTGAGTCTCAGTTCCCTAAGCCTGACATGTTTATTATAGCTGGATTAATATTTGAATGTAACAATGTTCAATTAATAACTTAACTTTTATTTAACATTTTGTACCATAGGTTGGCACATTCTCAGACTTGGTTTTTGGGGGTTTTATCCAGGCCCGATTCTCTCTTTTTTTTTTTTGAAGAAAAAGTATTAAAAGAAAGTAATAAATAGAAAAAGTAACATCTTCTAACCCTTCTCAGGGGTTCATAAATGTAAAGAATGCATGAGTCTATTGATAAATACAAAACTGGATCTTATTGTTTTTGATGTTAGTGACAGCCTCTCTGACTAGTTTTACCTTGTCAGTTTTAGACAAATTTCCAGCTGTATTTTTCGTTCATATTGTATCCAGTTATTGATAAACCTCCTTCACTGTTCTTTGGCATATATAATATTTAAAAAAATGTTTACTTTTATCCAAAAAATGTGTTTCTTTGAATCCTGTTTCCCCTCTGCAAGCTAACCTGTAGTTAAATATATAGATATGAGAAAATGGTATAAAATCCTAAAAGCAGCGGTTTTGCGTTTCTCATTTCTGAAAAAGTTGCTTGAAAAAAATGGACTTCAAGTTTTTTTTTGTCTTTAAATACTTGGATTACTCTACTTCTATTGGATTTGAATTTCTTATTGTTTATTTGCAGTAGATACAGTATATGCCACAATACTGGTAGGAAAAAGGTGAAAAAAACAGGTAAAAAAATGTTGTGGTCTCATTGGTTTTATTAAAATCACTCTTTCAAAAACCTATGCACCCACATTTTTTGTGGGTACAATAATTTCTTTTCTGTTTCTAATTGTCTAAAGAATCATTCTAACCAGATCCATTGTACTGTATGTAGATTCAGTCAGTTGGAGAGCTACCTGAGATTACCAAGTGTCTAGCTTTTCTTCCCACCAAGGTCAACTGGAATGACTTCACCCACTTCCAGGGGTCAAACTCATCCACTGCTGCTTCTGGGCAACAGCATGAGCCATGCAACAGTGTGCCTGAAGCATACGTGCAAGTAAGGATGTTGGACGTAGCCCTCTGAGCACTCACATGAGCACATGTTTGCATATCTTTGTTGGCACGTCCTCAAGCAAAGATGCCCTTTTTGTCCACTTGCATGCACATCGGTGATGAAAAAAATAATGTCTCATTGAATATTAAATAGGCATATGAGTGTTATGATGACAGAGATTCAGAAAAAGGTTCTGATTATGCAGAATTCCACCAGCGACTCAAAAAGGACCTCGGAAGGGCCCTTTTCCAATGACTCTCCTCACACATTCTTCCCTGCTCTTCAAAGAGTGGCGGGCTGCAAAGTCACCCTTCCTCTTCAATCTCTTCAAGGCTGTCAGCTTCGAAATGACATTTAACACCGCACATTGGCTGTTTATTTACAGTAAAATTGGTTCAGTAAGGAATTGAGAGCGCCGAGCAGGACGGCGAACCAATATTTAAATTACTTTGTCACCCTGCTGTTAGATGTCAAACGGCGCCACAGCTTGGCCCAAGATGCGGCTATGAATATGCAGCTTGGGAAGATGCAGATGTGTGTATCAGTGAGAGTAAAAAGAGAAGAGAAAAGGAACATTTTTCGGAAATTAACCCATTCTCTTTGCTAGAAAGCAGCTCATTCTAAAGAGTGGTGCAGAGCTGAAAATAGACACTCAGTGGCCTGCTGAATAAAAGATGACAGGACAACGTGGCCATGCGCTCTCCATACCCTTCATAGATACATGCGTGCACATGCTGTATTTGCTGCGGGCGCTTAGCGTGTCTGAGTGCAAGTGTGGTTTGGCTCTGGAGATTTCATTTTGCTTTCCCACATGTATACAAATAATGTAATTATATACCAAAAACAGAAATGGATGTCACCAAGAGCCCCTTTTATCCACTTTAGCACTCATGAGCAATTCCTTTTCCTGGGCAGCTGACCAATCAAGCGTAGCGCTGAAAGAGGATTTGGATAAAAAAAAAGGTGCCCATTTTTAACCCATTTAAATTAAAAGCCCCCTAGAATAACAGGAAATCTAGAGCTCATTGTTATTTTTTCTGGAACTGTGGAGAGGATATGACAAAATCTTCATCCATTTCTCTTTACACAAGCCAAGTCAACCTTTGAAATCTCTACAGCACCACCAACTTAAAAGGCATGCAAGATGGTGCCAGCTGTTTACCATTTGGCTAATCTGTATGCTCTCCAATAGAAAAGTTTAAATCCTCCATTCTGTCTGCGTGCCATGAAAAACAAAAGCTTCACCTAATAACGTATCCGAGCCATATTTCACACAGCACTTTGATTTTGATTTTGCTCCCTGAGCACGAAGTAGCTGACTATAAAGGAGGGATAGAAGGGGATTGGAGTGAAGGGATAGAAAGAGAGAATGTGTTTATTTACTGATCACAATCTAAGAAGGTAATCATGTTAATCTTTGAATAGAAATGTTTTTACTTTTTTATTGTGATATTTTGATATATTTATTACTCACCTCGGTAGGTGTAGTAAATACGTTATTTATTTAGAAATTATTTGGACTGTCACGTATTGTTTATGAACACACGCCTGTGTTAGAAAAATAACTAAAAGTGTGAATCAAACTCAAATCATGGTCAAACAGATAATTCTGCACATATATAGAATAAATTCACACCAAACTTCCATTCAAAATATAAGAGTTTATTGACAAAAGTCATTCAGCTGCAAAGTCAAAGAAGAAGAAAAAAAACATGGTTGAAAACCATAATCAATGAGATGATGCAACGATATCACAGTTTAGCATGGATTTTATGTTTGAGAACCAAAGTTTATCTTGAAGAATTTGGAATGTGATCAAATTAGCTTTTGGCTAATTTAAAGCAATCGGAATGTTTTCAAACCAATTCACAATGCAAATCCATGAGGTGAATAAAACATTATTTGGCCAAATAATGTTTTATTATAAGGTTTGCTTAATCAGACATTAATAACTTTTAGCTAACTGATTCTTAATCTTCTTTCAGTGAGCTAGCAGTTCGCAGAAATGAGGATTCCATTAAATAACTTTTGGTCATAATTTGGCAATCAAAATATAATAAACATATGAGAAAACGCATAAATGTTAATGTCATATAAATGTTTAAACCCTTAGTGAAATAAAGGTTGTTCTAGATTCTGTGGGAGTTGTCCTGTGGAGTTAGCTGTGCTGAGTGAGGTTTGCCAAGCAAAGTCCAGAGAAACACTGAGGCTATCAGCACCTTCTACCCCAGTGAAAACGCTTAAAATGAAACATGGACATTGGCCATGAATATCCAAAATTATTATCATGGCTTATGGCATAAAATTTATATTATGAAGTCATATATTTTCGAGGAGCAAGTTTGACATTTTTTTAATCCGATTACTGTTTTACGCATAGGAAGCAACATTTTTCCAGTTTTATTATCTTTTAGTTTCAGAGTTTTAACATTTGAATAGTAACACACATCTGCAACTAGGATTTATATAATACGTTAGCAGTCCATCTGTCCCTGGTAGAATATCCTACATAAACATTTGACCAATAGAGAAATGTTAAAGTTTTGTTCTTTAAATCATGCACAAAAAATCCTATATAGTTGACTTTTTAATACATCTTGACCTTTTTTCCTCCAATTTCTTTTAGTTTTTACCGTTTAATGGCATTCTTATACTGTTTTTAGCAAACTTACAAGACTTGGACTATGCTACAATATGCTACATGAATGTAATAACCTTTGGTACAAGGTCATGTTGTTATTTGTGCAGATTTTGTATGAACTGTTTTCTTCAATTCTATTCAATTAAATATAGTTTATTGATCTCTGACAGGAAATTAAGTGCGGTAAACAATAAAGGATAAAAAGCCCCTTCATCACCATACCCCATCAATCTGTGCTACCAGAGAAAAACATGTCAAACAATAGTGATTAATGTATTTATGGGCATGTATAGGTGCCATCAGAAACTAAGTTTAAATTGCCTTGGCTAAATCTATATTCATGCAATATGAAACTAATTATAATAGTTTTAAAATACATTTCAATAAATTGAAACATATT
>JAUZNJ010084320.1:0-23454 GCA_034780135.1 Jordanella pulchra
CACAATAGAAAGAGAAAAATACAGGCAGAGACGATATAGCCGATAAATTAAATGACGTCGATAGTTTTTATTTATTGGGCGATTAATTGATTTATCGCGACAGGCCTATGTGTGCAGCCAGTTCATCAAGATTATGATCCTACTTAATCTGTCTTTTTTTTTTCTTGGCTCTTTTTTTCTTGGACATAACAATCAATTCTCCTGGTTTTACAGGTAAAATCAGTCGATTTTAACCCCTTTATAGACATATATTCGTTTTTCAACGGTTTATGCCGACAGCTCTTTAGAAACAGAGACCAGCAGAGACCACAGCTTGCATTTATTATCCGTCCCACTGACAGTTCCTGGATCAGCTCTCTGATTGGATGATGCTCAGCGTTCAGCCGCAAAAGTTCAGATTTCCAAACACCTGCAGCTGTGGACACTTGAATACTCAAAATGTGCTGCTCATAAAGTTGGAAACACTCCTGATGTCCAAATCATGCCACAGGACCCCTCTACCCTCCTAAATACTATATCCCATAGACTCTATATGTACCCAGATGATCTGATGCTGAAAAACACCCTGTTGCAATAGGCAGACATATTCAAAACTTGGTGAGCGACTGAGGAGTTAGTTCAACATTAATTTACATCATAAGGTTTGGTTTAGAAATTAATCTACATGATAAAGTATACAAACCCCCAACGATGGAAGTGGTCCACTACTAAATCAAAACGTATAAAGAAATGCAGCTTAACGGTTAACGGTAACCAAATTGAACAGGAAAATATCATAAGATCAAGCACTATTTAAGAATGCAAGGTTTGGAAAATAAGACCTACGTGATTAAAAAATAATGAGCAAAAAAACATTAAATAAACCACGACTTTTCCGTTGCTACTTACAACTCTCTCCATTGAGGTAGGACAGCAATCCTTTTCGATCCGGTCGTCTGACAACAGGGATATTCTCTGTCTGTAAACAACATGCAGACACGTCATGAAGAGACACGCCGTTCACAGCTACAAACTTCAGAGGTATGTTTGCAGCCTTGATAGGGGGCTCTAACTTACTGCAGCTCTTCGGACATACGATGGATGCGGCAGATGTACATTGTTGAGCAAGAATAAGATCGAGTCCAAAGTATAGTACTCTTTGGGTTGGCCTTCTTTGCCAGTACTGATGGAGAAAACATCAAGAAAAAAAAACTTAGAGCCATTTACACAGTAGACAGATGTGAAGCGCTAGTAACTCTAAGTGTGAGTACAGCGCTATTGGCTGAGCCGTAGCATTGACGTATTCTTCATAAGCTAAAGTTACAATTAACAGAGTAATGGCCAGAAAACAAAAAACATCCCCATGAACCAATGACTTCATAAAACACAATTCGGAGCTAGCTGGCATCGCCAATTTAGCATCACCTCACTGAGACACAAGTTTGGCCGTTTACTTCTTTAATATAACAAATGTAAAGGAAGTACAAAAACCTATATTGAGGCAAAATGACGGGATTTAAACCGGAGCACAAGGGCAATTGCAAATTACTGATGCATGATGCGAAAGCAATCAACACTTTAAAGTTTAGAGCTCAGAGAGGAGTTGTTAGCATTTTAGCATAAAGTGGCTAGCGAGCTTAACGTCGTCGCCTAAAGGGAGAGACGGGCCTAAATAAAAGGATTTAAATGTCTTTAATGTGCTGACATACCCCCAGATTATGTAGTTGGTCTTGACATTTTTCGGCCAGGAGAACTCTCCAAATATCACCTCATCTCCTTTAGCGACTATTTCCTTTTTCTGGATGTTATACTGACGGAGAACGCTCAACACATCCGCCATCTTCACTCGCCTTCATGTAGTGTGTTTGCGAGGCCCCCGCATAACAACATCATGCGGCCCCGCAAGGTGCCTGATAATAAAAACTTTTTTTTTTTGAGAGCCAGTTTTCCCATAGCTACAACTGACGCTGAACTTAGATGCAAACTGTATCTGGATCCAAACAATATTTCTCTAACTTAATCCAACCCAGATATTCACTCTTTGGTTCCAAAATATGCCAACATCCTCTCATCTAAGAGCCCAAAATGTTTATTTCTTCCTTTTCTTACTTTGTTCAGATAAGGTTTCTGTACTCAAACTAAAATTTTCACCCACAGTGCTGAGTTTTCTCAGTGAAACGTGGGTCCTTCTGTTGATGGTCATGGTTACAGTTTCAGGTACCAATTCTGCATTTTTCAAGGTGCTTTGGATGATTAGTTGTATATCTGGCTGGGCTTTTTGACATTTATTTATTTATAGAAACTGCTGTTCCTATTCACATTTATCCAACTGGTCACATGAAGGTTGCTGCTTTCACATAACCTGCTCAGACGTCCATCTTCTGCACGACTCACTTCCCTTACATCTAAATATTCCTTGACGATGTCGACGTTTGCAGCTGCACAGTCATTACTGAATCGTAGGAACCCAAAGAGGACTTATCATTAGTGCAAATAATTATTTTTAGGTTCTATGGTAAGACGGTTTCTTCTGCATCTGTGAGATACATCATTATTTTATTCATAATCCAGACCTTTCCTTCGGCCTCAGTTCTTTCTGCACCATAATAGACAGCATTGGTGGAAATATTGCTCTGAATTCTGAGGTGCTGCTGTGGTCTGGAACTAGAGTGCTTTACTCATACATCAGCTGTTGCATTTTCGATTCCCTGTCCTGCTGACCTTTGCCGAACGTCTCCTCTCTAGAGCTTAAAAAATAATCTTTAAACTCTAATTCTGGTTCCATTGAACCAACTATTGTATTCAACATTGACAGCAACTTACCCCCATCTTACCTCAGTGAATGACGAGATTGAAGACGTGATTTAAAGAGCAGCATAAAGGTTTATTTAGGATTGGTGTTACATTGCCACTACAACCAACATATCTGTGATCACAACTAGATTTAACAGACAGTGTGAAAAGAAGTAAACCACAGTGGAGAAAAAAAAAAAACAGCAAAAGTCTCTCATGTGAGGAGAACAAATGCTTTTTATAGCAATAACCATGGAACAGTAACTTCAGATTTAAACTATTACAGTCTATGTCAAAAGAAAACACACATTTTTCTTCAACACAGGAGAATCAAAGGATAAATATGAATGGACATTATGTTTCTGTTGAGATCATCCTTTTATATGTTGGACCACACTAGAATGACTTAAGCCGTCTGCATTAGTCGACACTACTGTAATCACTCTGATATAACTTGAGTGCAGATGGCTTGAATCTTAACTTTGTAACCTCAAATAGTACATTCAATGTGAGGCAATTGCAGGTATTAGTTATTTTGCATAACTCAATATTTCTTAAATTAAACATACAGCAGCGCAACTTTAATAGATTGAGTCACAGTCAAGTTTTCACACAGCTACAATATAATAGACCCTTATTTTTAATATAAAGTTTTGTCTTCATGATGCATAGAATTCTGACAGAATGTGAAATGATCTCAACTTTCATCAGTCAGTTAAAAGTCCTAAATATTCGCACTATTCTGTTGCCGAGAAAAATCCAACACAACGACAATCTTCTTTGAATCTTCTAGATTTAAAGGGTCAGTCAGGATTTGACATCCATTCATTATTAGCAAATGTCTTCAAATTAAGCCTTTATAAACCAACCGGGAACATTTGGTTAAACAGCCTTTAGCAGTTTGCAGAGAAGTCTCGCTTTTTGTAGTCATGACGGCGTGTGATCGTAGCTGGATCTTCAGGAATGGTAGAGTTTAATTAAACTGGCTGGTTTACTGCGACAGACCTAATTTTCTACTAATAGTTCAAAAACTTTCAGGAAAGAGTACAAGAGTTCTGTAGGAGATCATTCAGAACACTTAATGGAAGACGACTAAAACCAGTTCTGACAAATCAGGCTCCAACACTCAACTGAGTCGATGGCTACATTCACACCAGGGTTCCCACACCTCGGTTAACATCAAATCAAGCACTTTCCAGAATCAATTTCCTTAAATTTAAGGAAGATGAACGTCTCTCTCACGTGTAGCTAAGTTTAAATGGGCATTACTGTTAGAATAAAGGACTAAAAATGCCAGTTGCAATAATCTGATCAGATTGGGCAGAATCGGAATAAAATTGTAATCCGACAGAGGGATACTGGTTGAATTTTGTTCCATTACTGTGGCAAACAAAAACATATTAGGTAAATAATCAAAAAAAAAAAAAAAAAAGATTACAAAAAAATTTGCAGAACTTTACTGTTTTTTTATGTTTATATTTCAAAGTTATTAAAAAAAAAACTAAAATTTTATTTTTTAAAAACTTTTACAGGATTTTTTATTATATATATTTTTTTAAATAACAAAATTCCTATTTTTAATTATTTCTTCCAAATTTCTGTATTTCAAAGTGAATGTAATTGAATAAATAAAACTTCAAAAAGAGTACAATCCATAAAAGTCAATTTAGAAATAAAAGAAATAACAAATGAAAATACAATACCCAGAAATAAACTTATGGAAAATAAGAATTAAAATAAAAAAAGTAAATATAAATTCTTAAAAAAAAAAAAATCCAATATGAGAAAAAATTTGGAAAAAGAAAAGAACAAGATCAGAGAAAACAGCAACTTTATTCCCAAATGTTTTTTCCCCCTAAATTAAAACTTCTCTCAAAGTTTTATTTCTAGATCGCTTTTTTCCCCCCCATTTCAATTCTACAAATGTGTTTTTTCATGTTTCTTTTTGCAAAACTCGTTCTTGCTTACAACAATAATTAAACAAAATTCACTCCATATAGGGGTAGTTTTAATTGATGAACCAATCAGCGCTCCTCTAAACCCTTAAAGGGATCAAGTTATTCTGAATGAGCCAAACTGACCAGAATGCGTCCAACATCTATGTGATCTAGTTCTTCTATGAGCCACTAGATTCTTTTAGGATATTCCAACAGGCATGTTTACATGACTTTTGAAACTAAACAGACATTTCATTCTATTTACTTACGTCCATATAAAGTTACAACCGGTTAATGTTTTGGTTTTAAGACCGTATACATTTCAATTGGAGGATTTTGAGGAGATCTTTTATGGTAGTTTTTAAAAAAAACCTTCAAGGCATTAAACTCATTATTTTTTCAAATTCAAAAACCTTCAAGGATTTTAAAACTTTTAAGATATGTAACCGGTTCATTTGCACATCTGGACAGTTAGGATTCTTTGAGAGGTGGAAAGATTGGGCCGTTCTGACAGCCATGAAAAAGTCAGACATTTGCTGGCAGTGGGAGCGTAGCCTCAGTTCCAACTATCTGAACCAACCGGGCACTTCAAGCTCAGGCTGGTTCCAGTGAGGCTCTGATCAACAAAGTGGATAAAAATAATGAAGGACTACATTCAAATTTCTATTTGAATTTCACCAACTGACTTTTCACCCTTTCCATCTGAAACAAGGACACAGGAAGCTGTACTCTGACACTAAACACCGGTTTAAACTGGTTTTGGAACGAATGAAGCATCCAAACATTAACCTTCTGAACCCGACTGAAAACTGATTAAAATCCAAGTCTGAGACAGGAAGCAGACTCATCTGAATAAACCCTCATTTCTAATAAAGAGTGGTCAGATATCCAGACAGAATCATGCTAATTAGGTGTCTGGTTTCTCTAAAATGTATGTCCAGGTGTCTAAATTTGTAAATTAAGGAAATATGAAGAAATCTAAGATTTATAATTGTTCGTATTTTGTCATCTCATAAATATATGATACAAAAAAACTACTTTGTAAGGACAGAAGTAGAAATTTACAATTACATTTCTGATTGCAAATCATATTTCTGTGAACAAATCACAGATTCACGAGTAAGAATCTAAATTTTACAGATACGAATGGAACGTTTCCGTATATATAGACGCTCATTTTTAATGAGTGCAAATCTAGAATCCTTAATTTCTGGTTCGTTCTTGTAAATCTGTGATTCACACTCAAAGACTTGTGATTTGTACTTTTATTTTTGCAAAGCTGTTACTTTCTTATTTGTGTTTTTCATTTCTAAGCCTGTATTCTCACAGATCAAACAGCTCATCTCAAAGCAAGATCAAAAAATAAATACATTTCATGACATTTATCGACTTTATTTGCAAATTCAGACACCTAGTAATCGATGTTTGACAGCTATTTCTCTCTTTAAAAAGTTGTTTTTGAATAAAACGGCTTAAGTGGATTAAAGAAATGCAGACACAACGGTTTTTACTCATAATCATCTTCATTAATCAGCTTCAAATAAATCATTAGAAAACTAACTTACTATTGCATTCATTCCTAGAATGACTGAGATCAGGTTCAATGGGAGCAGGAGACGTTACTCTGATATAATATAAGTCATCTAGGGCTAAACAGTAAAAGATACAAAAACAAAAACTAGAATGAGTCTAATGTTAGTATTAACATAAAACTGGTCTAAGTAAATAAAGTTTTGCGATGTTTTGATGCTTCCTTCATGAAGATTTGAAAGTTCAGTTCAGGCAACAGGGTGTGACGTTTTCCAGATGTTTCGCCTCTCATCAAGGAAAAAAAACGTCCAGTTGCCTAAACTGAACCTTCCAAGCTTGACCTGGATGACTAAGAACCTTCACAAATATCTTCATTAAGGGAAAAACTTCCAGCTTTACTTTTCTTCAAACCTGCTGCAGAAGACGCAGACTGAACAGCAAACGACCTGAAGGTGAACCTACAGCTGCATAAAAACCCACCGTTCTGACTCTGCTTCTATCAGCCGTCGTCTTGCTGTAAACCACAGATTTTAGTGTCTTACTGAGAACCATCAGCAGCCTGCTATGGAGTCACTTTTGATAGCCTAGCCTGTATTAGCGTTTGCCTTTTGAATTTCACAGAAAATATGTGCATGTAACATCAGAGAGGGGTCCAGCCCGCTGGACCCCCTTGTTAAACGGTTTGTAGGTAACATAATACAAAAAAAAAAAAAGAGAATCTTGAATTATCAGCATGTTTTGGATTAGTTGCCTCCACGTGTGAGCCTCGTTGGTCCACTTTGTATCGTCCTTTTTGTACGACCGTAATGCGACTCCGATGGTCCCCGTCACTTCTTCATCAGATCAGACCGAGGGCGAGGTTACGGATGACATCAAAAGCTCCGCGGTCAAAGCCGCAAATGCTGATCAGACCTCTGTCCTCTGTGTCTGCGATGGCGTGACCGATGGACGTCAGGCCACACATCGCCAACCTGGAATCAGCGCCCGATGCCTGCGGAGGACAAAGAAGAAAGTTGTTCGTTAAAAGACGTGAACACGAGTACAGACTGTGAGCGGACACAGTTTGTGTTGGAGATCAGAAGCAGAGAAACAAAATATTAGATCTTCCAGGAAGAAACTGTGATGGGCTTATTTACTTCTAAAGTAACTGCTGTTTTTTTAAGATAAGAAAATATTAAGCTAAATTCAAACCAATTTTCCCAGCTAAGAGGAACAAGTCATTGGTTTTTTTTCTTAACTGAATAAATGTTCAGATTTATGACTTGGACTTTTAAAACCCATGATTTAGCACTTGAACCTGTTTACTAGAAAGACTTGACATTTTACCCAAAAATCGAAAGTTTAAAACAGTGATCATTTAAAAGGTTTGGGTCATTAATTCATCTAATTTCTCTGTCTTTAACTCTCTGTAGGGATGTTTGTGAGCCAATCAAATTAACCAGATAAAAAAAAATGCTCCTAAAGGAATATTCTTGCAAGATTAATTTCTTTTGGGTAGCTAAAAATGAAATATGCAAAACATACAAGAAGAGAATCACAGATGGAGTAGGAATTTGTAAGGGCAGTCGGTACTTTCCTTTTTAACTTTGGTTGACCGCCTTATTAAATGAATAATTGTGTTGGTTTCTTTTCTTCGTGGTTGTTGAGATCACTACTCCAGTCTGAACGGTTCACAGCCCACACGTCCCACAGCAGAGCACCTGATAACATCCACCTCATTTAAAGTAATCCTCACCTTTTTGCATACCCAAATTGAAAAGCAAACAACTAAGGACCTGTGAGGCCAAATAACATGTGTGATACATCATTTAAAAGCAAACACCTTCAAGTTTCTGAAAATATCAATGAGAATAGTGTGACCAAAACACAGCCTAAACTGCATCAGTTCCCACAGGACTCTTTTCTTTTGTTTCTAAATAATAGGTCTGCTTGATAGCAGGCAAATGTCATTATATTCCATTTGTTCTGCATCAGCAGACCTCTGGGTATAATAGTATCAGAGTTATGAGACTTTTAACTTCTGATGTCCCCAGCGTCTCCAAACCTCTCAAAAAGTCGTAACTATGCCAATTGATGCCAATTGCTTTTCAACAACAATTTTACCCATAAAAGCCTCCAGACATGATCCACATAACTCGATCGATGCAGTTTAAACAGGTGTGATTATCCATCCTTGATCTTTTTCAAACATTTTACATTTTCAGTTTTCCCTTTGCTCCATGTTTGAGCCACGGCCTGTTTGTAACTTTTTCCAAGCACGGTTGATTAAGATGACATCCTCCTGACATCTTTTTGTCTTTTACGTTCTGTCTGCTTGGGAGCTGCGTCGTCATGACAACAGACTAGCACTCGAAAGCTCGCAGGAGGCGCACCATACAAGGTGGATAACACGTTTTAATTCAACATTTTATTTCTCTCTCTTTAATAAGCAATATATTAAGTGAGATTTCTACTTGTTGTGGAGGATTTATGATTCACAAACACTAGACTCAAAATTCCAGCATTTTTCATTAAAATTCAAGCATTTTCAAGGATTTCAAAGCCCCTGTATGAACCCTGATATAACATTATAGAGAATTTAAAATCCAAAGTTTAAGACTTTGGGATTAAAGTTACCCGACATGGTTCCACCTCTTAATTTTAATCACATTTTTTAATTTATTTTAGCGTTAAACAGTTAAATGAATAAAAACTTCAAAAGCATCACTGTGTTCTACGTGTTACTCATTAGAAATGAAACCTTTTAAGCTGACGGAGGTTAATCAACACATTCTCCACAGTGTTAAAGTGACAAAACTTTAAGGAAATCAATAAAAAAAATAATAATAGAAATAGAAAGGTTCTTTCTCTCCTCAAAACTCACAAGTCTGTACTTCTTCAGAGAATCCACAGGACTGGCTGCAAATGTCCAGAGTGGGTTATTGGTCAGAATGATGAACACGTCGATGGACTTCCCATTTTCTGTGGCCCACGTGATGGGAAGAGTGCAGTCTGTGCTGCCACTAGGGAACTGGGACAGAAAGAAAAAAAACAGCTTCCATCATTAGACTGAAAAGAACAACAGACAAACAGCTGCAGGTTCACATTTTAATGGATCCCAGTTCAGTTTCTACTCCTGACCTGTAGAGGGCAGCAACGTGCTTTAGTATCCAAGCCTAAACTGCACTGCATTTAAAGCTGTGTTATAGATTTCTTCTTTTTGTTACATTTAACCATTTTAAGTCCGTTAAACATGTTTCAATATCACACAAAAATAATCAATTAAATTCAAAATGATGGTTCAATTTATTAAAGAGGAGAAGCTATCCAAGCCAGCCTGCCTTCTTGTATCCATAGCCGCCATAATTTGCTTGAATTTTCCTTTGAACTAACAAGATGAATGAAGATTTTTCAACTAAAATTTCATTGTTTTCATGCGAGTTCATTTTCAAAGGGTTTTCCTGTTTACTGTTGTGAGAAAAAATGCTTATTTCTACTATCATGCAAAGACCTGTGTGCTAACTGCAACCTTCTCTTCCCTATTGCACGGTGTAAAACCCTCTTAAGCATATCGTCGCCACCTAAAGGGCCGGAGGGGGAAAGTCAGCATCTTACTCCTGCTAAAAGTAATATGACCAAAATTAAATGTCTGGCCAATCTGAAAATGAAACTTTGTTACACTATGATTATATATCAAAGCCGTCAGAAACTGCCTTTTATTTCATCAGATTAAAGTCAACGCTTTTCTGTGATGTTAAAAATAAACCAACCTCTGTCCTTATTGTTGATTGTTTGGTCATTATTTAACAAAACATCGCTCCTAGTAAGGTTAGTAAATATGTTGAAAAACAATGTCAGTGGAAAATAAATATTTTGGTACTTTTGTTATTGAATAATTTATAATTTATTAAGATGCCCTGATTTTAAAAATAAATTATGAGTTTTTTAATAGGGTTAGAAACACATCGTGGCCAAATGCAAAATGCAATGATTTTAATTTTTGACATAATAACTTCTTTTGGTGTTTCAGTTCTCAGCGTTGGTTGGTTCTCTGCTCCACATCTTACTTTAACCAGTTCTGCAGTGACTTCTGCAAGAGTCATATCTGCAGAAAGAGAGCATGGAACCACAGCTCCCTCAGAGAAGGCCAGGACGTCCGTGTTAGCTTCTGTCTGAGCAAAGATCTGCAGAAAACAAGACAGTAAAAATCAGCCAAACTTAAGTTGTAACTCTTTGGAATTTAGTTAATTTTACTTTGATAAAAGAGCAGCAATACTCTTTCCCTTTGGCACCATTGCTGTACTTGGGCAATATCTTAGCCACAAAACATCATTATTTAGTTAAAATATTGCTGAAATCTGTGAGAAAAGCCATAACAAGAAGATGGCTCAAACCTGAACCAAGCCTCACTGAATGAATGGATTTGTTACAGGAAAATATGGCAGAAAATAACTAAATCTGCGACTGAAAGCAGAGAAAATTATAGGAAAAAACAAAACAAACAAACAAACAAAAATCACCTAAATTATTCCCACACTTTATTACATTAACAACAAACTTCAGTGTTTAATGCAGCTTAGAACCTCTGTGGACTAACAAGGCATGGAAACAGTCAGCCAGGAATCCCCAGTATGTGCCAACTGGCCCTGCGTTCAGACTGCAGCTGCTGCAGCGCCCTCCTAACGCAGCTCCAGCCTCACCATGGTAACAGCTGCGGCAGCTACAGCGGTGCTGATCACTGTTCCTGGGACCACGCTGGTCAGCGACGTGCTCACATCTACAGCCACAACAAAGTGTTTCCCCACAGGCTCCACGTTCTGAGGACATAAGAGTCGATGTGTTATCCGAGAAGTTGACTGCCTTATTTACAGGAAGACGTAGAGATGATTTGAAGACAAAGCGCCTTACAGTAAAACTTTTGTAAAAAGCACAGTCCATGGCTTTGAGGATGCTACTGTCTGCTTCCCATTTGGTTTTTCCCTGATAGCCTTGGCCTCGTTTGTAGTTCTCTGAAGCCAAAAGGATGCTGAAAGGATGGATCTTTGCCTGAAGGTTTTAAAACACATTTAAAAGGCTGTTTGAATGTAACACCAACAAATGCTGAGTGATACCATTGTTGTAATGGCTGTACCTTCTTCAAGGACGCCTCGTCGTGAAGTCTGTCGCATATTGTTTGCACCAAAGAGCTTCTTGGTTCAAGGAGTTTGTTCGATGTCATTTTTCCCAGGAGTTTTAAAATCGAATGCAGAGGGATTTCCTTAAGCAGAGCCCCCCATACCTTTAGAAAACATCAAAAACAACCGTTAAATCAGACGTATGCAGGTTTACCAGACCTATAGATCAATGGATTTCTTGTTTAGGTATCTGTTAAAAGCAGCTGGAACAAGAAACTGAAATAAGAAAAAAACAAAACATTGGGAGACAAGCAGAGTAAAAACAAATGAGCCGGATGTGATTGAAGCGGCGTTCATAGAGTACAGAATAAGCCCCATGACTTAGATTCAAGCAGTAACAATGTTTTCTCTTTACTATGAGCCACCTGATCAGAAAAACAAGATGGATAAAAAAAAAAAAAAAAAAAAAAAAAAAATCAGGAATATTTTTTTTGTTCTTAAAATAAGCAATTTATTTAGATCTGCAAATAAAATGACAATTTTTACCCTAAAATAAAATCATTAGAGATTATGGATTTCTTATATCAGACCTAAATAATTTTAGATAAATGACAAAATGTCTCTCCTGCTCAAATCAAGAAATAATATACTTATTTAAAGAAAATGACTTGCAAAGATTCTGTTTTTTAGTGCAGAATTCAGACAAAAGGGAACAATAAACACTCATAAGAGCAGTTTTACTCAATACTCACACGTACTACTATTAGAGTATATCTGAATGCTTTACACATGCAGCTTCAATAACATGAGGCCCTCCAATACATCACAAGCATGACTTTGTGCTTGTCCTTTACACTAGTAGCTTGCTTCCACGCACCCACAGCCTCTCCCACCTGCTTCTGAGCAGCTGTGTCAACTTTTATCACTTTAAGGGTAACAACCAGTGGAGAACGTCAATTGCTGGTGATTGGCTGGCTTTCAGGAAATCCCACCTCTTGAAATGTTACAGTTTTCTTCCTGTTTGTGGTAAATAAAGATATCTTCACCCCAGAGATGGATAATCAGAGTCCAGCAGGTGAAAAATCCTCTACATAGATTAGTTTTGCATTTCCAGCTTCACAACACCGGCTTTGAGCCAATTACCTGATTAAGTGAACAGCATAAAGGAAAACTAGGCAAGGTTTTTACTTTCTGGACCTAGATTCTCCAACTCTGCTTCAGGCTAATAGCTGTTCTTTCCAACTAACTTCATATCCAACAGTCAGCTGTCATAAAAACACATGCTGGATGAAAAAAAACACTCAACAGTAGCTGCAAACTGTATGCGTTTCATTCAAACCTCACTTTCCTCAATATAAACATTGAGGCTAACATTAGCTTAGCTCATAAAAAGTTCCAAATGTAACATCAATTTTTGTAGACCGTATCGATGGTGCTGTCAGAACACACTCAGGATAACAAACTATTTAATGATGACTTTGATTGAACGATTTTTAACTATTTGAAAGAACAGCGATTAGCTTGAAGATGCATTGCTAACATTACTAGCCTCAACTAGGAAGAAAACAGTAACGTCTCAATAGGCGGGACTTCCTGAAAAGTGACCAATCACAGGCAGTTTCCTTTCTCAGGTTGGTTCCATCCTAATAGTGATAAAAGTTGACATGAGTTCATGGAAAGTGTGAGTTTATACGAGTACATATATGACTAATGACTAGTTAGAGGCTAATAAAGTTAGACAATTTAAGTTTATTTAATAAGTGAATGCACCAGATCTAAATTTGTTTCTAAAAGTAGAACCTTCAAAGTTAGCTTCCCTCCCAGCTTGATTGAAATGTAAACGACAGGCAGCTTCTGAAGGTCGTTTTAATATTTCACTGTTTATATAACTGAGTGAACCCGCTGCTGGTGAGGATCAGTTCAGGTGGTTTAGGGATGGAGCTAGATGGAGTAACAAGGGTTGCTATGGAGACACTTAGCCAATCACCAGCCACCTTTAGGTAATCCCCGGTGGCCGTAATTCAGAAGCAGTTCTCCTCTAAAACAGAGGGTGGCAGCAGTGATAAACTCAAGTGGAGAGTTCCAACTAATTTTACATTTTAATTGTTTGTATATTAACGATAAACTGACAGTAAATAGTAAATTACTCGCGTCAATATACTAACATTAAAAGATAACAAATAAAGAATGATGCTCCTTTAAAAAGAGATTGTGTTTTATGGGATGAAGAAAAAGTTATGCATCCCTGCAAGTTATCTAGGAGTCTTCAATGTAATTTCACATTTTTCAGGAAATGCAAGTAAAAAATTAGAAGATGTTATCCCCTGAAAGCTAGAAGATCCTCCACCATGCATTTAATGTAGACAGCATGGATGTGTAAATACATGCATTTAGTTTCTATTTGGAAACTACAGATGTTATGCTTGTCCCTTTTCCTGTTGTTACAAAGATTGACCGTGAGGCTCTGAAGCTTCTCTGCTTCCAGCAGCCCTCAATGCACATCGATCCCTGCCTGGTTGACCAATACCAGTTTTCTGGCTACACCACTGGGTTAGTTACATACAAACTTTTCCTTGAGACAGGAGATATTCTACATTAGTCATTAAGGATTAGCTTTCAAAGAATCGTAGCTTATAGTTGGAGATCGTTTTCCTTCTCTGCAAACAGGCAGATCAGAGCGGTTCATTTAAAATATGTTTTAATTTCCTGAGCTTTTGCAACCAACCTGCTGTAAAGCAGCTTGTGTATAAATGTTGCTGGTGTGATTTCACTGTTTACTATTGATCAAGTCTGTTCTGTCCCACAGGGCAAATGGAGACAACAATAGTCCAAGTATGGAGTGAAACTGGTTACATTATTGTTGCAAGAAAAGAACACGTTTTGTAAAGAGAAATGTATTTTTTATAGAGATTTAATTTTTCCTATCTAAATGTTCTATTGTAAAATCGTATTTATTTATTTTTTCTTTTTCAGATTGAGTTTTACAAATTATATTTTAATTAATTTTGTCTTACAGATCACATTGCCTTTGCTTCGGACGCAGGCTTTCCTCTGGAGTGAATTTCATTAGTGATTAGATGCTTTTGAGTCTCGCTATGCTCGAATTTGTACGCTGCCGAAAACTCCAAAACACCATTTATATTGTGCTTTTTTTGCTGTATTTTTATAAAGAAAATTAATTTTCTTTTGTTCTAAAATGTTTAACAACCAATCAGTGCTCTTTGCTTAAAAAAGAAATATTGATCAAATATCAGACCAGCAGTAGTAGTTTCCATACATCCTTATTAAGACAGCAGTAATGCTAACAGTGTATTGCTAATATAAAACATTAACGCTCCATCATTATGACCAATCAGGTAAGGAAGACATCTTATCAGCAGCCTCTAAATGGTGCTTTCTTTCTATTTGTTTTGCTCAGAGAACTGATATTGTTCCATCAATAAGGGATAAAAAACACATTACCTGCTTTGATCTCAGATGATCTGTGAGCAGCTGCTCTCTCTCCAGCTTGTGCTCCTCTATTAAACTGCTGACCTCCATCTCATCACAGCTGTGTTTGACCTTTTCAACCACCTCCAGATAGGAAAGCACTCGAACAACCTCCTCTGAGTTCTCTTTGTCTGCGTAAGCCTCCTGGACCTCCTTCCACCCTTTTGTTACATATTTGCTGATCAAGGCGACAGCTGAAATCACAAAACGCTGCTCATCACTGTCCTGCACCCCCCCCATCAAGTTAAAATGATTGAAGTAATGCGATCAGCTCCCACTCACCATCTGTGGCTGGTTTGGTGTGGGAGAGCCTGAGCAGGTCCTGGTGGGACCAGCCCTCTCTTTGTTTACATCTGGTCACAGCTGCAGCCAGGCTCAGGGCGTCTTGCTCATTGTACCAGTCGGACACCGCCTTCCTCAGGGCGCGCCCCCAGATCCCACATTTCATGCCTTCTTTCAGCTCCTTTTTGTACTGAACGAAGGAAAACAAGTGGGCGGGGTCCCTGCAGACCTCCTTCAAGGCTTTGAACGCCGCCTGCCTCGTCTTCAACTCAGAATGTTGGGAGCACAAAGCCAGGGAGAAGAGGGCAGGACCCGGCCTGACGGCACACCTGTCTAGGGTGAAGGTCTTTATCTCCTCCACCACCTCTGCACCTCTCCCATCCTGCAGCAAGGTCAGCAGCGCTCCGACGTTCTCCATGGAGACGCGGCCCTGCTCTCTGGCCGTGTAGATGTCTCCCTCAGAGCCGTAGCAGAGGAAGCGGCACAGTTTAGTCTTGTCGCTGATCTCCCATGAACCCTCAGCACCTGTTGAGTCCGACGTGTGATTGCTTGTTGAGTTTCCTGATGGCTCCATGGTGATGCTGGAGGAGGCCTGAATTAAGGAAGAGTAGAAAAGATAAGTGAAAAAACAGAACAGACTCTGACATCTGGAATTCAGGTGAACGTTTTCTTCAAACCACAAGGAGACCGAGCTTCAGGTACCTGTTCAGTTCTATAGAGCTGCTATCCTCTAACCAATGCTATTCAACTAGATTTCAGGATGGTCCAAAACCTCATCTCTCTCGCTCTGAGGGATCCGTAACCAATGGATATTGGACAAAACTATAAATCATTGGAAAAGGTGGAGTTTAACTTTGCCACTTATTACAGTTGGCAAAAACTCAGTGGATTAAGAAGATCAGTCATGTAGTAGCGTCTCCTTGGAGAACAACATATATTTGTCCGTCTAATCATCCCATTCTTATGGTCCACCTTCCGAATTTTTGAACAAGCTTTCTGAAATGCTTCAAGGTTGAGCGGCAGGCTTTTCATCTCGGATCGTAAACAGAAAGTAGGTCTAACACGATTGGATGAGGTTGTGGACGGCCTCTGAAGAACCGCAACTGGGCTGTCAAAGCAGTGCCTGAGTGAAATTACATTTATGCTAAACTTTCATAGATTCATGTTGCCACATAAACTGTCCAGCTGTCGGAGGCCAGAGACCCCCAGTCGGTGACCCCCTGATTTTCTTTTTTCAATAAACATTAAAGCCGTCGACATACGGCCGTCCCATTAATCTTAAACCAGGCTCTCCTCTACTGTGGTCGTTAATATGACTGTGGAGTTATGAACACTGCTTTGTTTAATAGTTTTGGTTATGTTGCTCTTTATTTTCATTTCTCTGTATGTCTTTGAATGCATTTATAACCACTGCAAAACAAAGCTATCTACGGGTACAAATAAACTAACGTTTAATGGTTTCAAAAATGCACCATTGGGAAGAAGGTTATTTTGTTGATCTTGATATTAATGCCCCCTTCTTTGCTTTTGTCTGCTTTCCTCAGTCTCAGATTTAAAAAAAGATAAAATCTCTGATTTTATTATTATTATCCAGTAAAAGAATTCAAATTATTTTTTCTTTTATGTCAAGCAATCAGTCTCGCAGTTGACCAGCAGCTGTTTTTAAGCATCTAGAGTCCATTTAGCAATTGGTCAATTTAATGGACTTAAAAGTGGCATCATCTAAAAGTTGGATAAATTGTCTTTAAAAAAAAAAAAAAAAGAAAGAAAAGAAAAGCAACAAACAAAAACTACTTTCTTTGAATTAAAAACACCTGAGAAACACATGCAACCTTTTTATTAGCACACAAAGTATGAATGACAAACTAAAAATGTTCACCTTGTTTATAAATTATTGTTTCATCTGTAAATTAGTCAGATCCTTTAACAAGGTATTAAAAACACATATTTACAACACATGTTTATTATATAGAGATGAGCTGCGTCACACTTTCAGGATGTCCTTTGGTGAAACAATCACTTCAGCCAGTAGATGCCACCCATGAAGCATCAGATAGTAAACACAACGGTTCAAATTGATTCAGTGCTTCGATAAAAAGCCTCGTTTTTACCATCACTGTGATAAATTTATTGGTTGTTTTGATTATCTTTCCAATGACTTACAATTACATTTAATTGCTAATGAAAAATAAAATGATTTTGCTACAAAACAATCATAAAACTTTTGTGCTAGCTGGATGAACTATTACCAAGAAGCCTGCTCTTTCCATTAAACCATTTCTTTTTTTTCCCCAGCATGTAGGCAACAGGTTTAATTTGGCCGTTTGAGTGCATGCAGTTTGCTAAACAGCCGGTGGCACCACATTCCTACAGGTCTGAGCAGCAGAGATCAGAGCCAGATACAGTCAGGTCAACACTGATTTTACATACTAGCATCATTTCATCGCTGCCTCAGCGGCCCGACAAAAATAGACTAAAGCCGATTAGAAAGACATGATGATACACATACCACTGTGAGCAGCTATGCTGATCCACTTAAAAGAGATGTTTGTAGGCTCCACATAACAGAAATTATTGTTAACTTCAGAGATCCCACCCTGCTAACTAGCATAAGAACATGGCTAAGCTAACATTGCCAGCGTAGTAAGTAAACTAGTAAAACTTGCACCAGACAACGGAGTCCATGCTCTGCTAATTACACCAGTTCAAATATCAATTGTTTTCTTTCAACGAGATTGTAATTGATCAAAATTACCCGCTGTTAATACAGTTATGTAGCGTGAACACACCCCCTTCACCCCAAAAGACATAACCTCACAGCAGCGCTGCATTAGCCCAAACTATTAGTTAAATCTGAGTTTAAAGGGAGCAGAGCTAACAGGAGGCTGGACGCCTAAAGCTAACACTGTTGATTTAACGGAAGATGTGACAGGCTTTCCTCAACACGCAAAAAATGAATAAATAATACACACACATCACTGCTAAATTTTGAATAACTACTAACTTACCGCGAGATATTTACAAGAGCTGAAGTTTTGTTGCAGCTTGATGGAGCGAGGCCTCTCCTCCGGGTCTGGAGTGACGTAAAAAAAGAAAAAAGGGGGGGGGGGGGGCTCAGTGGCTGTTGGGATACCGACTCACACTAGCATAACACACAATTTCTGTCCCTTCCACTGAGCATAGTTCTTTAGTTCGTTAGTTCTTTGTCTGTTTCTGACCTTTTTTCATTTGTTTTAAGTCGCACGCAGGCGCATTTCCTGGAACCGGGAACATCGGGGCTGAATTTAACTTGGAAAATAGCTTTTTAGTGAAACCTTCTTGAGCATTCTGGCAACTTGTTTCAAGTCAAATATTGCAATGTGATGACATTATTTGATTTAACCCACACATATTGAACAGCATATTAAAATTATTTTTTGAAAATAAATCGTTGTCACTCAAACACAACAAAGAGCAGGGGTTAAAATCTATAATTCTTACAGGTACTACTGTGTATTAAAAAAGCCACTGGTTCATATTGTATCCTTACACCCTGCGTGCATCTTAACATTTAGACCAATATAACCTGTATATTAGAGCTAAATAACATTTTTTATTTTCAATTTCTTGGGATGATATAATTTTCGTTTCAATTTTAGCTATACTGCGGTTGATGCAACACCTATGGATGTCTTTCTTCAGATAAATAGTTTCTTTTTTAACAAAAACAAAAGTTCTATGGTACAATCACTTTAATTAAACCCACTTTTTTAATCGTTTCAAAAACTGACCTTATAATACAATGACAGTCCTGAACTTAATCAAAAAAGCTGCTAATAATTTTAATAACAATACAAGACACTAACATCCTAATTCAATGGATAGTAAAAGGCGAATTTCAAGACAGAAATATTCCAAAAAGATCTTTGTACTTTTTCATCTGGGTCTTTATAAGACAGTAAGATGGTGAAATGTTAAGTAAGAAGAGAAGAAGTAACTTTAGCTAATATATTTAACAGTTTATTAACTGCTGACATCTAAGTCCTTGTTATTATGGGATAAAGGAGCAAGCAACACATGTGGTAGAAAATGATTTGGCTTCTAGAAGCTTCTTCCCTCTCTGTCTTTCAAATAATCTCATCTCTGAATCCCTTGTTGATATTGTAACCTGCGTCCTATCTTAACAAAAACAAAAGTCGCACTGTGGAGAGTGCGGTTGAGGCAAATTGTTAAGCACTTAGGCATGATGGCGTGTTCATTGATCAAAAATATCACCCATCAGGGCTGGTCTAAGAAGAATATGTTGTATTTAATTCTTAAATCTGTTCAGTTCATCTTTAATATCTTGATTTATAACTTATAATATTTCTTATCACCAAGTCATTTCTATCATGTTGTTAAAGGAAGAAAAAATAGAAATATCAGCTTCAAGAATAAAAACAAATCATATCAGCAACATATATTGCCAATATCAGCATCAGCCTTAAAAAAAACTTCGATTTATCTCTAAAATAGAGGCAAGTGTTGAAAGTTTCTAACACTACGAATAAAGTTATAATAGTTATAATACCAGAGCAGTGTTCTCTTGTGATAGGAAATGAAAAGAAAAGGTTTTGTTTTTACAGTTGAACCGGCCCTTTAAAAGACCTGATGATGCTGAAGTGACCTGGTGTAAAAAAAGAGTTTGACATCCATGTTTTAGATATTTGAAATTTTGATTTAGTTTGGGGTTGTTTATTTCTTTTTTTCCTGCAAGTGTTTAGGTTATTCTGTATGTTTTTCCTATTTTGTTTAATTTTATATGAATCTATTATATACACCATATCAATTTGCAGGTAGCATGAGCTTCTGAATATTTTTCAATATTTTTATGGATCAAGAGTGAGTGAATGAGAGAATGTAATCTGTAAAACACAGTGTGAAAATAAAGCAATTAATAAAACTCAAACTGAAAGAAGGAGATTTTATAACAAACAAAAAAAAAATAAAATCTGTATAAAAAGAAAAACAAAGTTTGTAAAAATAAAATATGTTAAACAAAATTTTCAAAAATCTATTTTAAGATAACACCAGAAGTGACATTTTTAAAGTTGCTTCTCTGATTTGCATTTTTTTCAAATTTCTATTTACAAGAACGTTGTTTGCTTACAGTAACAAAGGAACAAAACTCTAACTCTTCCCTTATACTTCTGGTTGTACATTCGGGAACTTTTTTGTGCTGATAAATTAACGTCTTCTCCTGTATCGAATGTTTTTCATTCATCATGGCAGTTAAATCTCTAACCCACATGCAAAAATTTACACCAGCCAAGAAAAAATTATAACAGGTTTACTTAGTTCACTGGAGAATATGTAGAAGTTCTGTTTCTGGGATTTTCCTGGTGGCTTGGGGTTGCAGGTAATCGAGGAGGTGATTCAGAGTTAAAGAAGAAACTGGCAGTCAGCTCCTGATATACTCCAGGGGAAGAGAAGATGAATGGCAGGATCTTTAGCTGTTTTTCCATGATAGCCAATAGCGACCTCTAGTGGTAACAAAAAACAACGCAGACACAGCCCAGAACCCTGACCCTCAGATGAACACCACAGGCAAATCAAAGAACAAAATGAGGTAAAAGAAACATGGAAAATGATTTTGACACAGTTGCGCTGATTATTGGGCAATAAAGACATATGTATATTTATGAGACTGTGTTGTTTAAATAAAACCAATGAAATCTGATTTATCTGGGTGTAAACTTCAAATGCTGCCCACATATGCAAACCCATTCCTATGTAATTGTAAATAGTGACTTCTAAGGCAAGGAACACATAAAGACTGAGACTTTCAGTTCATAGGTGATAATAAAAAGCATACATATAGATGAAATATACCACTTATGTCAAGAAATCACCGTAATTATTTCACACTGAACCTTAAAGTTGTGATACTCTTAGTTGAGTAACATGTTTTAAGTAAGATATTCTATCCATCTCAACTGATCAAGTTTGGTGCAAAGGTCTGGAATTCTCAAGATTAGGAGCTAAAAATTCAAATAGCTTCTTAGCTTATCTTTATGCTGACTTGTATATCAATGATAGATTTGCAAAGCCATAATTCATATAGGATAACATGTAAATATTTTGATTAGAGTTTAATAGAAAAAAAATCCTAGGTTAGAAATTGCAAACTGTTGATGTCAACTTTTTCTTTAAAACCAGCATGTTAATGTAAACCATTGATGCAATGGGTGGGTGATTAGGTTGTGCATTATAGAAAAGTTAGAGGAGTAAAAAGGTGCCTAAAAGAAAATAAAGAAATGTCAACAATGTAAGTTTCTTTATGCAAAAGTTAACATTTTTAATTTGTATGTAAGTATCATTAAAATCCACTAGGTGGCAGTAGAGCACCAGCTGCAGCATTAAGTGGGCTTTTTTGCTACCTTCATACTGTAAGTGCCTCAAAATCATGTGATTTATGCAATAACTTTGCTCCATGATGCCTGCATAACATATTTTCACAAATACTGTTAAGGTCCCAACTCAGAAAATATAAAATGTATTTTTTATCAGAAGTCTCAAGTACAGGCTGTTCCTGCCAGCTGCTGCACAGGAAAAGGAAGAGCATTATTTGAGCTGATGACTCCTGCCCGCTTTTTGGTCTCGTCTTTCAGGAAGCTCCTATGATATTCTGCGGGACGAGGAAGTGCTGGTGTGGGACTTTGACCCTCATCGCTTTGTCAGTCTGTCAAGGGAGTTTTTGAAATCATTGGTTCCATCGATGAAGTCAGTCCTTGCTCACCAACAGCAGTGGGTTCACTTTGAAATCCTCCACAGGACTCCTTATTCTCACAGCCATACGGTTTCTCTTGAGGCCTGTCTCTTTAGAAATGGAGTTCATAAAGGCCTGGTAAGGCTCCGTTTCAATAAAGCGTGGAAAAGAGCAGTTCTCCATCAGAATGTAGATTTTCTTCTCTGCCAGTTTGAAGCAGGACAAGCCTGGGTTTTCCAGACTTTGTCTGATTGTTTCTCTTGTTTTGAAATCCAGATTTACCTGAGGAATGAGCATATAAATTATATAAAGTTACAGTAACTATAAGTTAAGCAAGCAAATATCACGTTTTGTAAATGGAAATTTGAAAATTAAGCAATCCAGAAATTAAACATTGAAAATCTCTCGTTGGTCTCTTATATTTTCATTTTTATTTAATTAAAGTAAAAAAAAAAGGCAATAATCCATCTATCTTCTGTGAGATCATCAGGGTCCCGGGTGGCTGGTGCCTATCTCAGGCAGTCTATGGGAAAAAAGGCAGGGTACATCCTGGACAGATGGCCAGTCTACCGCAGGGCAACACAGACACCCAACCATTCACTCACACTTAAGAGCAAGACGGCAATCAACTTAACAGTCGTGTTTTGGACTGTGGGAGGAAGCAAGAGTACCTGGAGAGAACCCACGCATGCATGGAGAAAACATGCAAACTCCATGCAAGAAGATACTGGGCTGAGAGCTGAACCCAGGACCTTCTTGCAGTGAGGCATTAGAGCTACAAACTGCTTCACCATGTATCCTCAAAGAACGAATCAAAAAAACTAATTAATAAACATAGCCTGCATGTGTGAAATTCAATCTCAGTATCTGTTAAGGTTTCAGAGAGTTCTTTACAGAACAATCACGAATAAACTGTCCAGTGGAGACCAAACACAGCATACAAGTCAGAGAAAATGTTGGAAAGTTGGAAGAATGGTTAAATCATAAAATTGCCACCAAAATTCACCACACTAGCCTGGTCACCCAGACTGACATACACAGCTAGTAAGGCTCAATACTCTGGTCTAAAACAGACCGACCAATCACAGTGCAGAAGGCGGACCCATATAGCAACAGTCCTTTTCTGTACTTGTAACAATCAAGTCTGCAGATGCAATAAAGCAATGTTTTAAAGATCCCCTAAAAGTTCTCTTTTCAACAACTAGTTGCTATGAGAGCTTTTCCTTATAAGAAAAAGATGTTTTTTCATCACATCTGTAGTTATCCAGATTGTTTCTGCTGACTCTGTCCTGCCTTTGTAGTCAGGCTCTGTCCGCTCCTTTCCAGTCTAATATACCGATGTACATGACGTAAGTCAGTCTTTCCAGGCTAGCATTTTGCAGAACTCTATTCAATCCATCATCTGGAATTTGTAAAAGCCTGGAACAACTGTAAATTTACCTGTGAAGAAAATATGTTACAGACTGACAGATGCCAAAAAGTTTGATGACATTCTAAACTATTGATTCCCAAAGAGGTGGTCATGACCCTTCCTTGGCCCGAGGTCATGAGATCCATCCATCCATCCATCCATCCATCCATCCATCCATCCATCCATCCATCCATCCATCCATCCATCCATCCA
>JAUZNJ010084331.1:0-23452 GCA_034780135.1 Jordanella pulchra
AATTCAAGTGTTTACTGTCAACTTTATAATCAGGTCATGCTGAGATATCAGAGCTTTTCTCAAGCCTTATGGGGAGCGTTGTGCTAACATATTTATCCTGAACTCATGTAGCAAATACATTGAGTTATCCTACAAACTCCATTTCTACTGCGTCGAGTTTCTGAATAAGCTCCTTGCGGGTATAAGGACCCATCCTACCTTCACCAGCACATAGTCTCCAGGGCAGATTGGTGCAGTGATGGACGCAGAGGCCTGAACGGCAACATCTTCTTTGGGGAAAATGACTTTCATGTTCCCATCAGTTCTCCCACAAAGATCCTCTGAAGATCTTTTACTTTCCTTTATAAAAACGGAGAGCAGAGTTAAGCAGCGTTGCTTGGTAACAGGTAAGAGTAAACCAGTACAGGTACACTTCTTTCATTGAGACACATAATGAACCATATTAGATCATTTTATTCCTTCATGTCTAAAGGAAATATTCAGGTTCAAATTTCCCTATGGCTAAATAAAAAGCTGAAGAAGTACTCCTCTATCATTTGCAGACAGAAATGAAACCTTAGATCTTGGATATATTGCACAGATTCACCACCTTCTTAAATCTAAGCTGCAAACCTACCAAAGACGTTGCTTCCACCTAAAAAAAAACTGGCTGCACAAGAAACCAGAGAAGCAGACAAGAGACTCGGTAACTCCGGAGGAGATTCAAAGAACTGCAGCTCAGTTTGAAGAATCAGTTTATGTTAGATTGGCACATCCGCATGAGAAGCTCTATTTAAAGTGAGAGTGGCTGCACTCACTCCCTCCACCAGCACCAGCTGCGTGCTGCCGATGATGGCAGCGTTGACCTTTGCAGCTTCCTCTCGGAAAACACCGATGCACTCCTGCAGCCTCCGCTGCTTCACCTGTGGCGCCACGTCATCCTGTAGCCGATGGAAGGCATGCGTCTTCTGCAAACGATCAGACAAAAAAAATGACATGAAATAAAAAGTAAATATTAAAAAGCAAATCTATGATCCATGCCGCTCCATTGGTGTAATAAGAGCTCACCTTTCGCATGCTGTAGGCAAACAGGAAGCCCACATTGAAGCCCACCTCTCTGATTAGGGAGACAGTTTGCTGGTGGTCGTCTTCTGTTTCACCACAGAAACCGGAGATGAAGTCGCTGCTTAGACTCACATCTGACATGCAAACAGAAAGTCACTGGTCGGTTACTGATTTCATGAAGCAAACAAAACAACTTCTGATGTTTCTTTAGTTTTTTTTTTTAAGTCATTTTACACAAACTATGGTCCTAATCAGATGCTTTAGTCACTTCAAATTTGAAGAAAACAAACATTTGTGTCACAAATTAAATAAAAAAAAAACAGTTTTAAACTTGAATCTTCTCTAAAGTGGCGGCTTCTGTCCAGTTGAAAGCTGGATGCTGTTGCATTTAGATAAAGGAAGTGGGAGAGCGGTTACCACGCTGGGACAATCTACATTTCACTGCAGTAAAGCTCCTTTTCTTTCTGTTCATTTTCTATAAGAGAATAAACGCTGACGTCTCTGCATTCTCATTAGCTGAGTCGGCAGTAAACTTGCGCACTGATCTGTGCAGGATCAGCCTCCTGTGGCGAGCCAACTAAGCAGAAGGTGTCAGAAAAGATTATACATCTACTTAAACTGCAATGGGAACACGTTTTGGTGCTCTGCCGCTGATTCGCATTTATGTTTAAAGTGTTTAAGGTCAGATGTTTCCATTCATGGGAATAAATTCAGATTTACTTGAATGATTTCTTTGAATTCCTGCTAAGAGAATAAAGATTTGGGAGGAGAAAAAACAACTAAACGAACATTTTTCGCTGTGGGTTTTCTCTTTACTAAATGAGGTCATAATTCCACATAAATACAGAAATATATAAATACATCTACATCCTCTACTTGGAACCTGGAAAGCTTAGGTATATTTTTAAGGTTGTTCTCCTTCATTTAATCATAATACCTCCACTACCGTGCCTTACAGTTCTCATCCAAACAGCTCTAAATTTCTTATAGGTTCTCCATTTTGTAATTATCTTGAAGCAAGAAGTTTCTTAATTTGTCATCAATCTTTCGATCTATTTATAAGCTATCCTCACTAAACCGGAGACCAATGACACTAGTTTAAAAAGGCTTGAGCCTTGGATGATAACTGATGCTGAAAATCATAATCAAACTACTTTGCATTAAAGGGTTACAGTTTGAATCGATCGCTATCAATATCTGTCGATATCAGAAGGAAAACCTATATAGCGGATTATATCGGCCTGCAGCAAAAAATCTTAGATATTTTCATGATAAACACACAATTTTGCTGTCGAAATGCTATTTAACTTGTTGGTTTAGAATAAATGGGTCAGTTGTTCTCATACTTTGTGTTAATGACTGGTGTTCTGTGAGTAAAATCATTTGATGAAACTTTTCCTAACATTCCAGACTACAAGCTAAGCATTAAAACGATCTCTGATTCCTGCTGATTCCTCCGGTTATTATGTGTTTTTTTTTTAGACTAGTAGATTAAGAATTTGATAGCAAAGGGCTCCTTAACGAAGATTTTCTACACAGTTTGACCACCTGAAACTTTTCTACTTGAGGAGTTCTGGGTAAAGAATATAGAAAAAGTTTGTTTTTTTATCTTAAATGCAAATGTTTTTTTTTTGTTTTTTTATTTTTTACAATTTTGGAATAATTACTACTTCAGGTGAGATTTTATGTCAGCTAAAGACGTGTTTTAGAGTCTCGAAACACCAGTTCATGATTAATCAATTACTAAATTATTTGCTGATTATTCAGATAATTAATTAATCACAGTTAATCCAATTATTGGTTTTACCCCTAATGCATACAGAGCCTGATTATATCAATGATAGAAAAATACTTCAGGTTTTCACCCTCTCATTTATGTACCGTATTCACTCTAAAACCTGAAATTCCATTCTGCGATCAATAAAGTATCATTAATTTGAATTAAATTGCGTTAAATTGAATTGAATCTGACTGTGTCCAATGTTTTCCCTCCCTCTGTCCGTGGAAAGCCTTGGTTTTAACCTTGATTTGTCGTTTTTTTTGCCCGTTCTTTGCCTTTAGGTGTTCCGATCAGGTAAAGTAGTTAATTAAAATATGTCACCAATCGTAGCAGCTTTACTTTCACAGGCGTGCATCTTTTGCATAAGAGGAACGATCTTGCTGTTGCCGTCATGTCAGTTCTAACCTTCACATCCCATTTAACACCACCTAGACTGTAAAACAGTTGTAGCTGTAAAAATCTTTCACTGAAAAATGAATACAAAATGTATGATAACCGGATGTAAACCTCCGTATATGGACTTCTAATGGGATTGCATTAGTGCTGTGTAGTGACAGATGTAGTAGTGACCATGATTCTAGATGCTTACCAGGGATGATTCTCTTTATATTATCCACCAGGTCAAGGTAGGCCTCCCTGGTGTAACTGAACAGGAAAGGTAAAGAGTCATTTAAAAGGATTCCTTTTCCACCGCTTGTTCTGAAATGACCGCACTGATTTCCTACCCGCGTCGCATGGCTTTCAGGACCCGGTTGCTCCCGCTCTGGGCGGGAAGGTGGATCTGCTTACAGATGTTCTGGCGCTCTGCAATCAGGTGCAGAACCTACAGGAACCCATAATAGACTAAGTCAGAAAGTTCCCAGAATTCAACACCAGAGATTAATCATCAGCACAAAAGCAGATACAGCTTTTCTATCATTTTCTCAACTCAAACCATATTGTTTGCCTTGTAATGGCAGGAAATCAACCTCATCACATGTACATCCAACTCCAGCGGCTGA
The DNA here is from genome assembly GCA_034780135.1 of Jordanella pulchra. Classification (NCBI taxonomy): domain Eukaryota; kingdom Metazoa; phylum Chordata; class Actinopteri; order Cyprinodontiformes; family Cyprinodontidae; genus Jordanella; species Jordanella pulchra. The sequence continues at coordinate 3,826 of JAUZNJ010084331.1, forward strand.
CCTTAGGAAAAGGAAAGCGACAGGTGTGGCATACCTCATCAGGGAAGTCCTTTGGATGAGGCGAAGTGAACCTGATCCTCATGTCGGAGTCGATGCGCGACACTTGGTCGAGCAGGTGGGAGAAGCGCAGACCTCCCTGCTTCGTTTGGTAGATGGTGTCGAAGCCGCGGCTGAGCTTCGTCAGCTCTGAGCCGCAGAACAGCTGCTCTGACGTGTCCCTGTAGCTGTTCACATTCTGACCCAGCAACGTCACCTCCTTCACACCCTGACAAACAATATAGATACAATAAATATATACAAACCAGAACCTTCTTCAGCTAAAACATCCTGCTAATATGTAAACTTTCAACACTACAAAGCTATAATGAAACAATCAGTTTCACAGCAACACCTTTCAAAAATGTCTCCAAAAGTTTTGCACTGAGAGAATCCACTCTTTGTTTGCATCAATGTAATTTACTATAAGACCAGTGAAATATTCTGGGTTTGTATATCAGTGCCTGGGCTTAAATATTGTAATGGCATCATTTCAAGGTGAGCAACATTTTAAAAAAGGGGTCGTTATTTACCTGATCTGAGAGCATCTGGACTTCTTCAAGGATGGAGCTGACGGGTCGGCTCCTCTCCCTGCCTCTTGTGAACGGAACGATGCAGTAACTGCACATATTGTCGCAGCCTCGCATAATGGAGCTGCCGGGAAAAAAAAAAGGTATTGATAAGAACTGATCCGGATCATTAGCTCTGACCAGAAGCCATGCTAGCTGGAGAAACAGCTTACACAAAAGCACTGTAGCCCTGAGCTGCATGCTGAACCGGCATGATATCTGCATAGGTCTCCTCCAGGGACAGCAGCACGTTGCTCGCCTGTGTACCTCCATCACTGACAGTTAAAAGTCGAGGGAGGTCCCGGTAAGCATCAGGCCCGGCGAGGACATCCACCAGCTTCTCCCGCTCCAGGAGCTCCGTTTTCAGCCTCTCTGCCATGCAACCTGGACAAACGATACACAGCTGTTAGGATATAGAAGTCACCTCTCGTCACGCGATTGGACATCATGTTACCCAAGATCCCTATTTTCATCGGAGACTTGGTCTTTAGTCGTTTCTTCTTCATGGCTGTAAGCTGCTGGAGTCTGTTCCAAATTGTTTGTTCAGCCTTTTCTCTAGAGAAAATAATCTCATTATTGCAATTAATCTAACCATTTTTTTATATGTATAGTGGAAAAATATTAGTTTATTTGCACCTGTATGATCTCACCTTATGGAACAAGTCACCAGGAGAACAACGTCTGCCTAGAAGGACAAAAACAGAACTAAATTAAAGTTGTGGGAGATGACAAATAATATTTTCCACTTTTGATGTTGGATTTTTCACATTTTGAGTCAGAAAGTCAAACTTGAACACATTTGTAAAGGAATCCAATGTGGCTGCTGGATGTAAAACTGTACTTTCCACATCTTTTTCTTGTGTCTCTTTGCATCCTTTACATACACAGCACCGCATACGTTTTTTTTGTTTTTTTTAAACAAGCTACAGATGGTGCAAGTTTTCCTCCCTCAGTCTGGGGCTCCACACAAGATCTCATCCTATGGAGGGAAAATGGTCATAAGAACGATGAGCAAAATTGCCAGAGTTACATGGGATAACCTGACGAACGACCTGACGAACGACCTGACGAACGACCTGACGAACGACTTGCAGAGAGCTTTTTTTTATGTTTCAGTGGTCTTTATTAATAAGTAGCTAGACAGGAAGTAAGGCAGAGAAAAGGGGAAACACATGCAGTAAATGGACATTATGAATCATCCCCCCCCCCCCTGCAAAAACTATCTAAAAGCAAGTAAAAATTCCTTACAATAAGTGTATTCACTCTTAATTTGAGCAGGTAAATAAGATGATCTGCCAGTGAAATTAGTATTTTAACTCTTACAATAAGATAATGAGATATTATGCACTTTAAATGCAAGTTGTTCTATTCCACTAACAAGGTGTCTCACTCATCTGCTTAATTCAATAAAAAAATGCACTTATTTTTTTTAAAATTACTTGCTTGGGTTTCCATTTTTTTTGGCAGAGTAGGATTACGAACTGAAAAATTCACGTCTTAGATATTCTAAAATTCAATAAGATTTCGGTCACTGAAATGAACAAGGAGGTAAGCTGGGAAAACATTGAAAAAGAAATTGGAGAGGTAAATAAGGCTGGAGATATTCTTCAACAATCTGCAGTGAAAATTGAAGCCTTAATAAGAAAAGAATAACATTAAGGGGTCTGTGTAGGAGAATGCAAACGATATGTGTGGCAGTGCCCTCAGAGGTTACATGGAGTAAAAGAGGAGCCGAATGAAGAAGAGGAGCAAAAGTAATAAATCTAACATGGAAATTGATTCTATGAGGTATGAATATTGGAAAGAGGAACAGAAAGTACCCATCGCCTCAGCTCTTAAAGAAATGTGGGATCCTGATGAGCTGTCATCATCCTTTTTGCTCTAAGGCTCCTTCTAAAGGCTGTTTGAATGAGGATGCAAAGTTCTGCTAAGTTGGAAAGAGGACCACTTATCTGAGGCCCATCAATTAAGGCATTGACGTAAACATTAAAAAAAGTAAAAAATAAAAAAAGAGGACATGCTACTATAAACCAACCGTATTACAAAGGATCCCAGCTAAGTTAAAGGTAGACAAAGATTGGAGAAAATGCCTAAAAAAAAATCATTTTCCTGTGTTATCATTGGTCCATTTTGGTGTTTAGATGAGATCCGTGTTTTTTTTTTTTTTTTTTTTTTTTTTTTTCTCACACTCATCTCTAGCTTACAGAGAATAACAATCTTACTATTCGGCAAAAGGAACAAAGGGCAAATAAATATTTTTTTCAAGACACTATCCAGCGACTCAGAATATAAGGTTTTGAAGGATGCAGAGAGGAGACAAGTTCTATTGCTGCCATGCAGTTAATGTGTTTAATGTGTTTCCACATGAATTTTAAACAGACTTTATAGAGTTGGTCATATTGAGAGAAGGGAGAAAGATCTCTGTGGTGATAAAGAAAGACATCCTAATTGGTTATTTTGTTTAACACTTATAGTCATGGGGGTGATTTTAATGACGTCACAGTTTTAAAGCCAGAAGGACCTTAGACTAATAAACTGCTGTAGAAGTTGTCTACAGATCTCTGTCTGGTTGGTCTAGGACTGTCGATACAATCATCTAGTTTCACAGGAACTTTTCCAGCTAGAAAAAACATCTTAACTTGACATTTATTTATTTCATTGGTTAAAGATATTGGTCATCTGAGGGACATATAATAAAGTAAATACCCTTATGATGGACAATTCCCACAATATTTCTAGGCTAAGAAAAAGCTGAAAATGCATTCATCTGCTATTAGATGGTTAAAAGCTAAAGCTAATCACACAATGTTCTAAAAAGAAGTAAAAGAAATATGTCAGATGACAATAAGATTTTAAATAAAATCAATCAGCTTTATCTGATATTAGCTGAAGGCCTTTATATGATTGCTAGACAAATAACTGGAGGACAAGTTAATTCTCTGCTCTTGTAAAACAGAAATGGCAGAAAACAGTTTTGTGAAGCTTTATGAATTGACCCCAAACTAATGTCATTATTTATTTTTTTAAACTCTTCAAAAGGAAAGGAATTGGAACACATATAATTTTCCATATCTTTCCTACAATTTCACAGTAAGTAGAACAAATCTATGAGGCTTAGCAGATATTTACTGTTATTTACTGTTTGTTGTAGAAATAAATCCTTAGCCAAAAGCTTCTAATGAATAGAACATCTGTGACAAAAACTGTAGCAATAAATATATTAGAGACATTTTTCAAAAGGGAAACATATGTTTCAACAGAATACTCCTTTAACGGAAATAAGCTGTAGGAAAATATTGGCTCTCCTCAAATAAACTCTGTATATCAAACTAGATTTTAAAAGTCTACTTCAAAAAACCTACATAAAACACAATCTGTGGGAAATAAGACCACTACACATCTTGATATGAATGTCTCCAAACTGCACGGATGGGTTTTTTTTATGTATTTGATCTAACATTTATAAAAAATGCACTTATTTTACATCTGGTTTTTGGTTTCTTAATTTACTGTCCTCACATAATGCAAGATTTGTACTTACCTGCTGTAAATATAACTCAGCTTAATGATATCACAGTGCTATGATCAAAATCTTACTTTGTTTCACATAAACCCCAAAAATGAAAGGCTTCAGAAATACCACCTTAGTTATATAATAAAATCCCACACTAGTTTTTAAATTGCCTGCTAATCCATATTAATAATCTCTGAATACTGTCTCCAATACTGTTCAAATTTGTTAATTTATGTACTGATGTTTGTTTCTATGTTTATTTACTCATTTTCTAACTTTGCATATTTTGTTTTTGCCCAAGATTGATCCATTACACTGCAGAGGGTGTGTGTGATTGGTAAACAAATGTTGAATAAAAATAAACCAGTACCTGCTTCAGATCAGCTGTGCGTTGAAAGCCTTTCTTCTGAAGTATGGACCAGGCTATCTCTGTGTCATTCACGTTCATCTGGCATCCATACGTTTCAAAATACACTAAAATTAGACAAATCATTATAGTCAAGTCACATACGATATGAAAACACGTTTTCATTAAACAAAGCTGTAAGTTCTGGCACACCGACCTTTCCTTGAGTTTCCCATCATCCCCAGGTCTTCAGGGAGATAACTATACTCCTCTGTATGTTCGCCATCTGCAACCAGACTTACTGAACCTCTAATGAAATCCTGAAGACGCGGACCGGAGGCGATCTGAGTCCTGAAACTGTCGGAGACAACCTTCCTCTTCTCCCCAGAACTAACCGTGGCTCTGGTGGCAGTTGAACAGTTTCTGGGCTTGTTGAGCCACCTGGGAGGAATACAGCGTTTGGAAAAACAAAGCAAGGGCTTAACATTCCTCATGTTAATTAAACAGCAACGCTTCCTGTCGAAAGAAATCCTAGCTTAGTTTAATCAGCAACATTTAGCGCAAAAATACATATATACATATATATTAAACTGGGTGAGAAGTAATCTAAACCCAGTAAATGTCATTCAAGCGCCGACATAACATGCTACCGAAGATGTTTCTACGTCAAGATGGGTCACTTCCTGTTCCAAATCACACACGTAACAAAACCGGCTGGCTAAACTGCAAAATGTCGCAGTACAATAACAACACACTAGCTGTGGAAGGCAGTATTGAATTATAAGTATAAACAGGACGTTAACCATGATGTTTTCTGTATTTTATATTTCCCGCATTTACTTAAATAGAGAGTTATTATTTTGGGCTAACGAGACGAAATATAACAACTCGACTCGTATTTTTATACAGTATGTTCAATTTGTGAAAAATTCTATTAAGAGGGTAAACTCTGATATAAGAAAAAACAACAGCCCTCCCTTTATTTAATGTTTCCCGCTAATCTGGAAGGAAATTGACGGACGACGGTGAACTATCTTGCATCCTGCGTGCTGAGCGCCCCTGCTGTACGTCCATGTTTATTGTCCGTCTCCAACTTCACACTACTTTTGGATCAGCCTTGTAAAAGAGCATACAGCGTAAACACAGATAAGAGGATTACGTGAACTTTGAATGTTGATAGTTTAGTAAACCTTTTTCAATTTTCTTTTTCTACCTTGTATTAAAATTTGTGTTTTTATTAAGAAGTTATAAACCAAACATGGAATATAATAACTGTTTGTTATTGCCCTAAAGGATTAGTCCAGGGTTCCACATGTGACAAATATTTAAGCCTGCAATAAGTAGGTGCTGTCCACTTAATTTTACTTGAGTAAGTACCATTAAGAAACTTTAACATCTAAAAGTTGGTAACACCTGTTCCCGCTTGTAATTTAACAAAACAAAAGTCTATCACCACCAAAGTTTCAAGAGTGATTTGTCACCATAACAGATGTTTGTAAGCCAAAAATGAAAAACCTGGGCCTCTCTGTGACTAATTTAGACAGGGGGAACAGATTATAGCAGGCTGGCGTGCTGTAATCTGTCCCCCCTTGTAACTTTACCAAACAAAGGTCTATGAGCTCCAAAGTTTCAGGAGTGATTTGTTATCATAAAAGATGTGTATAAGCCAAACATTAAAAAGCTGGGCCTCTTTGTGACTGATTTAGACGGGAAACAGATTATAGCAGGGACAGACAGCCCGATAAAATCCACAGCAAACACTATGGTTGATGAAATTCAAGCCTAGTGTCAAATCATAATCTTATATATTCATATGCCGGATGTGTAGAGTTGATTGGGATACCAATTCTGGAAACATGGGATGAAATAAAATGCATGATGTTAGAACAAAGACTGTTTATTATAATATAAAACAAATATAGATTGGAGTACTAAATTTCACATAGGAAAATGTTCATAGATAATTTTTTATTCTAGATATATGGTTACATGTACACCATTTTCTATTTCATTTTTATTACAAGTATATTGTTGACAACAGTTTTCAACGGGATGAGAACATTTAGACACCGTGAAACAACGAGTTTTTTTTAAGGAACGTGTTGAAACGAACAAGGACCTGCTGACTTTCAGAGAAAGGAGTAGATATTGTGTACGGTTAGCACTGTTGCCTTGCAGCAAGAAGGTTCTAGGTTTGATCCCGGCCTGGGGTTCTCTCCGGGTACTTCAGCTTCCTTCCACAGACCAAAAACATGACTGTTAGGTAAATTGACATCTCCCAATTGTCCCTTGGTGTGAGTGTGTGTGCATGGTTGTACGTCTTTGTGTGTCTACGTGTTGCCCTGTGACAAACTGGCATCCTGTCCTGGGTGTACCCCGCCTTATGCCCATAATCTGCTGGAGATAGGCACCGGCCCAACCTTGACGGATGAAGCGAGAGTGGATGGATGGAGTAGACATTGCTGTCAGCGACCTGCTTTGAAGCAAACAGTTGTGTTTTTTTTTTTTTTTTTTATTAGTATCACTGGCGATATTCTGCTATAACATGTGAAGGGAAAAATAAAACTGAAAACATAAAACCTTGCAAATTTCACGTTCAATTCGTTGGAATTGAGGCGGAGTGAACTCGGTCAGTTCTTCCTACTCCGCGCCCGCTCCCGACGAGGGATACAAATTTTTGCAGGGATAACTACCTTGGCAAGACACCGGCTTCATAATCTGTTTTTTATCACCAGTCAGAATGACTGCTTTGTTCATACAGTGATCCTCAGTAGAGGTATATTTCTGTTAAACAGCTGTTTTAAGTGTAAAAACCTGAAGGACATTCCCTGAACAATTTTCTACTTTCATTAATTTCACCTTTAAACACTACTGAGGTGAGAACTACTTACTACCAGTCCATACTCCACAACAGCACAGAAAAATGGTTCTGAGGCACCATTAACAAGGTTCCAGCCTGAACATCCGATACTTAAAAAAAAAATCAAACATATATCTCAGCCCAGATAAGAAGTAAACACCGTCAGAGCTTCTTAACCAAGGATACAAGAACAAAAACCGATCATCTCGTTTTTCAGACCTGGGAGAGAGACAGATTTCTCAGACTTTATCTACGAATTGTTGGAATCTCCACCCAGCGATCTGATGAACAAGATCATTGATTGCAGATTCCTTTAGGACATGGATCTTAATTTTTGATTCAACTTCTGTTATTTATTTCTTCTATCCATATAGGCTCTAACATATAGAGTCCACCATATTGTAGATTTCCTGTCGACCAGACTCTCCCACCTGAGCTCAAGGTCACTACAGCTCCCCCAGAGTTCCCTGTAGGTCTTTATTTTGTTTCTTTGAATATTATTAATCAACATTATTATATTATATGTATCAACAGTATTATATAATCATAATTTATCTATTTGCATTAAAATTGTAATAAGCTTTTTCATTTCTTGTTACCTATTGAAGAATAAAGTGTGAAATGATCAAAGCTTGAAATATGTTTTTAAAACTTTACTTAAAAAGTTTTAACCTGTAAGTTGTCATGGAGCTTTTTTTTTTTTTTACAAATATCCCCTTATAAACTTTGAAGGCCTTCACAAAAAAATCATATCGATATTGATGTCAAATCATAAACAGAAGGAAAATTGCTTATTTAGAGGGGCAATTGGTTGCCTTTGAAATTTTTATTTTATGTTGAGCTGTAGAGCAAAAGGAGCTGCTTTTTTTTCTAGATTTTAACTGTGAAAATGTAAAAAAAAAAAAAAAAAAACATATATCCCTTCCACTGCAGTTATGGAACTTCTTGTCCATGTCTATCAAACAAAATCCCAATGCAGCACATTCAAGTATGTGTTTGTATTGTAATGACATAAGAAAAACGGTATGAATACTTTTGCAACACACTGTGAATCAAATCTCAGAAAACTGATCCCATCTTCCCCTGAATGACAAAAAACACAAAAGCTGTCTTCAAAGTTTTTAATAATAATTTATAATATTATTTCTGAATGACAACTAATAAAACAATATCATACTCATTTTATTTGTGTAGAATACATGAGATAAAGCAAAAGAACACAAGCAGTGATGGCTTCTTCTCTTCAGTTAGCCCTCAGCTGAGAAATCTGGAGAAAGGAAGCTCAAACGTTAATTAATAAAAAAAAAAAAACATTCAGTCGGGAAAATGTAAATTGAAGGTTTGAGCTTTCAATTTAGTAATAATAGAAAATATCTGCTTACCTCTGCCTCATTCCCTGTCCTCCTCTGTACCTCTGATCGCTCTGAATGGATGTGAGATCTTCTTTGAAGGTCCCCTCATAGATATCTGATTGGCGCTTCATGTAGCTTTCACTTTTATCACTGCAGAGCAAATATTTATCACCCAGACTGGGATTTTAACAATAAATCTCTGCTGTGCTGAGCATAATCTTCCCTGCTTACCCGAGCCGTTTGCCCATGAGGGTCTGAAAGATTTTTCTGGCAGAGATCTGACCCAAGACTTTCCTGTAACTGTTGGTAAATATGGCATCAGCATGGCGTTCAGAGCTAAAACCACAAAATGGGACAGCTTTTATCAATTTGGCTTCACCGGTATCAGATTCCATGCTTTTAGCTTAGCAAAAAAGAATACATTTAATGCCTAACTTTGCTTTCATTTGTCCATATTTTGAAATATTCCTCAAAGACACATTTCACAGTTCTCTCTGGAACTGGAATTGACTATAACGTACATTTACCTTTTGGATGAGTATAAACTCACTCACCGCAGTTCTTCTTCATCCCTCTGTGGAAGCTTGTCTTTCTTTTGCTGCTCTGCTTGGTTCCTCAGAGAAGAGGTCATGAGGATGGATGCGTCCCTTTCTCCAAACCTGTTAAACATCACCATAGCCTTCTTTAATGACCAATATAGAATTCAAAACACAGCCCACCTCAATTTTACGTCGCCGTTTTTAAATTTCCTTTTCTTCCTTTGTTGTTAAATGTTAAGCTGTGCCTGGGGTTGACTAAATGCTCTTGTCCTTGTCAAAAGACATGTTCTGCTGTCTGAGTGCTGGACAACATGATTAAGATGCTGTGCCACTGGAACAATATTACTATAGTGACTAATTCAGACATCTTGACCCCTCTTTGCATAACAAGAGCAGGAGGACAAAGACATGACGGGCAAAGTAAGTGGTGAAAAGTCCAAAGAAAAGAAAGCAAATTAGGCGTGGGTCTGGAATTGTCTGGGCTTCTTTTTTAACAATTGAATATCTATGATTTATTCACTTATAAAGCCACTTAGTGATTGGATTGTGCCCTATTCATGTTAGTTACACCATCGGAATCATTTTTATCGGTTTTAAATTCTGTATATTTAAATATTTGGAATTTCAATAAAGTATATTTTGTAAATATAATGTTAATATTCTAATTTTAACAAAATTGTAAACATTTTAATAAACTTTAGTTGAAGATATTGCTTGGGCTGAATCTTATTCTCAGAGAAATTACACATTTGGTTCTTTTGAGGGTATTGAATCCCTAGAATCAGTTCTTGAAATGTTTGATTTAAAAGACCCTTTCAAAGAGTTGTTCAGTTCATTCCTTCATTATGCCAGTGAGTGACAGAGATCCACCTCCAGCTTCATACTAGTTGGTGAACCATCATTTGGTGGCGGTGTCACAGACCCTCTGTGTATCCAATCTGTTGTGATTGAATCATGTTCACTATTCAGCAGCAATTCTTTGCGTTTATGCAGGCAAGAAAACAAAGGAGTGCATAACATCCACCTCTTTGTACAAACAAATAACTATCCTAGAAGACTTCCTCCCTGGGTATTACTCCAATTCACCGGGGTGAGCCACCAAAACTAGTGATTAATTAGTTTCAAAAAATGATGAAATAATAGCAATAATAGACTGATTTTAATAGACTTACATGTCTAGAGATTGGGGGTCTGTGTAGGGAGGGGGTCTGCATCCTTTCATATCCAAAAACCCATTTTGCTCTGAGTCTGGCTAAGTATAAGGTATTTAGAGCCTCATAATATTACCTGACTTTTAAATAACCCAACCTCTTATTTTTGTCGGATGTCTACTATGGGAAATCTGTTACCATGTTAAAAAAAACACTATTAATATTTTTAGCTTTTCAAATCGGGTGAAACATAAAACAATTCATGAAGAGGAAGCTTTTTTTTTCTATAGGGTATTATTTAATGAAAAAAGTTATAATAAAACAGAGAATTCCAAAGCCAATTAAAAAAATAGCTCTAAAAACATATTTCTGGTTCTTTAAATCTGATATTGTTGTGAAAATGTAATTCTAATATTCATTATAAAAAACATTGACACTTCTAAGACTATTTGATATAATACTACATTAGTTCTTTATATAATTTCAAGCCATTATTGAGAGTCGTTGTAGAAGATCCAAAGAGCCACACGTGGCTCCGGGGCCACAGGTTGCAGACCCCTGCTGTATGGCTTCCCCATGTAAACCAGCTTCAAGAAAGAGAAGGTTGACCAAGCTGAACCGAGGACACCTTCCTGAAACCAGGGCAGAGGCGGCTGCTTGACAAGGAACTGGTGATCAAGTCTTTGGATCCAGGAGTTCAGACAGATTCAGCTCAAATAAGCAGCAAAAAAAACCATCCACAAGGTCTTATCTCCTAATAGGTCAAACATAATGTTTGCTTCAGTCTGTTAGGTAGAAGTTCATCAAAGTTTAGCTTGTAGAACTGTTAACCTGCTGGCAAAAAGCAGTCTGAGCTAAGATGTGATGTTTGATGGTATCAGCTGGAAAAAACTAGACTCACACACCTTGGCTTCTGGATCCACACTTCTAGACTTTCACCTTTTCCAAGTTGTACAAAGAAAGAAGCATCAGGCGGAGTTAGGATACTTGCAAACTTAAGGTAAGAGCCTAAGAAGTTCTAGCAAAGATGAAGGGACAGATTCTATGTCTGGGACATCTATGTTGCTTGTTGGGGGCTTTAAACACACGTTGGGAATAAAAAGGTATATGTTTGGCACATTGAGAGCCTTCATTGCCTCAGAGTTTATTGTTCATGAGTGATGGGAGGATGAACCTCATTGTTAGTGCAGTGAGTTATGTTAAAGAAAGAGCAAAAAGAAAAGCTGTTGATTTGCTGCTCTGCATCTAATAAATCCTCGCCAGTGGTCATACCCCCTCAAAAAGGATCTGGATTACATTCAGCTAAAATCTGCTTTCTCTGTAGGGTGGCTGGACTGAGGCTAACAGCTGTATGTAGAGGATCAGTCATCCTAATCCATCTAATTTCTATAATCTTTGTAATCTTTGTAAAGTTAAAGTATTTCTACTCAAAAACACCACTTGATGAAATCATAACAGTTGGTAATCATAGTACTTTATATCTTTTTAAAAACGCCGTAGGACGTCAATAGAAATGTTAAATAGTCGCAAATTATCTTTGAATAAATTAATTACAAGAGCAATTTGTTGAGACATACCTGATGGATGGGTAGAGCGGAGAGCCTGATAAAGACACGACCAGGCAACAGAAGAGCAGCAGCATCACAGCAGCTTTCTCCATCATCGCAGCCAGTCCTGGAGAACACTGGACTACCAGAATAAATGACAGGAGAAGAAATTACATTAGGAAAAAAAAAAACCCTGAAATCACAGTTTCCCACCATCAGCGTCATCACACAGCTGAAAAAAAAAATAAAACAAAGAAAAAAATAAAACAAAGTTGAGGCAAGGAGATGTGTGTGCTGTGATTTTAAATGTGATCACTTAATAGGACAGTTCTTTCGCATATACTTATGCATGTTAGATTTAATGCACTTTGTGTGTGTGTGTGTGTGTGTGTGTGTGTGTGTGTTGTAAGAGTTACCTAGTCTTAACACCGAGTCAGAGCGTCCCTGCTGAGCCACTACTTGGTGCTTTCCACTCTCATCGTCCGTAACTGCCAGGAAGAACGGGACAAAAGAGACAGGAACACGGCTTTTTGTCCCCCCTCTGCATCCATGGTCAGTTTATACTGAACCCGGGGCTCTCAGTCACACCCACAGCTCACATCATCACTCTGTCTCTCTCCCTTATTGAGCTCAGGCATCAACATCAACTCTCTGGGGTTGATTTTTTTTCCTTTGACCATGACCATAATTGAATAGCACTTTAGAGCCACGGTGTATTATGGTTTTGCATAATCATGAATCAGTAAAAAACAATGTATGGAGAGTAAAGAAAACAGGGATTAATAAATGTGACAGTTTTCAAGCTTTGGTTTTAGTCTCTGAGTTGAGTGAGTTGAATGAGTCGCTCTCATTTCATGTAAATTTCTTACTGCATTCCTGGTCTGCATTTAAAGCAACCTGGAACTGGAAACTTTAACCACTTTGCTGTATTTTCAGCATTAATTCACATGTCTACTACTAATAGATTGTAAAATCTGTATAAAGTTAGGAGCTGTTGAGCCTGCAGACCACTGCTATACTTACACCCTGTTTTATAAAGGTTTGATTGATTAGTAAAAAGCTACATTTACACTAAACAGAATCCTAAATATGGATCAAGGTTTAAAAAGGTCTTTTTAATATTGGTTGGAATCAGAGTCTCTGACTTAATTTAAACTCCCAAGACTGTCCAATTCTCACTACACTGAGCAGCCGAATCTTCTGCAGTGGCTCAATTTGATTCAAAAATACTTTATTTATCCCAAAGGGAAATTAAATGTGCTGATAACTCATATTTTTGTTTTCTCTTTACCGGTTTGTTGTAGGTGTTGATAGCTGTAGGCAGGAAGGATCTTCTGTTCTGGTCTGTCTTGCACCGGATCCGGATAAGCCTCTGACTGAAGACTCTCTTTTGTGGTTTAAAAATCTTCTGAAGAGGATGCTCCCAGTTGTCCGTAATCTTCTTCACTTTATTAATAATTCTCCATTGTGAAATAATCTCCAGAGGAGTTCTTAGAACAGAGCCGACCTTCTTTATTAGCTTGTTAAGCATTTTTAAGTCATTTGATCTGATGCTGTTACCCCAGCAGATGATGGAGGGAGATATCACACTCTCCACAACAGACTTATAGAAAATATGCAGCATCTTTTAGCAAACATTGAAGGACCTAAGCTTCCTTAGGCAGTACAGTCTGCTCTGTCCCTTCTTGTAGACGGCTTCACTGTTGTATCTCCTGTCTAGTTTGTCGTACAGGTGAAAACCAAGGTATTTTTACTCCTCCACCACCTCCACATCGTCTCCCATGATGTTAACAGAAATAAACTTGTTCCTGTTTCTTTTTAAATTTACAATAATCTCCCTTGTTTTGTTTACATTCGGATCAATGGTTTATGATGAATGGATTATTTTGATTTATTTAAAACCAAAGTGTATTATAGGCCAAACATTATCTTGTCGATCTCCTACTGTAAATCTGGCTTCTTTTTAACAATTTCTCACGCTTTATAACAAACTTAACTTCCTCTCTTTCTGTGTCCAAACAGCTGCTCGAGTAGGAAAGCTGCAGAGAAAGCAGAGGAAACATCCGTCATGACTTGTTGATATTCAAAGCAAAGCACTGAGTTACAGAAGCAGGAAAACCTTTTCTCTAAAGTTTTTATCAGCACAAAATTAACTTGTAACACATAAAAAAAATATTACTTGCCGAAATATCAACAAGTCATATCAAAAGAAAAAGGAAACTTAGTGGTGTTAACCTGCCACCCCAGGAAAATCCGTTGCATCAAAATAATATCTAACCAAGGTTGATGTCAGGGTGCTCTTGCACTGCACCTCACACCTAGTGTGTTTTCAACCATGTGCATGGTGTTGTTATAACACACATAGTTGCTCAAACCTAGAGACAATTACCAGTCACCTCGACAAACCCTAAGACTTTCTTCCTTGATAACCCAGACACATTTAATTCACAATGAACAGGTGGTAAATCAAGAAGTTTTTTGCTTTAAAGTTGTGATCCTGTCTAAAGCATAAGAACATCAATCTGTGTGTTTTTACAATTTTAAGTATTTCAACTGTGACACCGAGGGTTATATTCAACTAAGAAACAGGTTTGTACACCCTAGGCGAAGGGTTTTTTCTTTATTTAACCTAAAAAGTAAAAAAAATAAACATGCAGGGAAAAAAACAAACACAGTTTAACACCAGAAACACCAAAACAAAAGTAGACCTTCCAATGGTCCAGTCAAAGTATACTTTTTGCTTTCTTTGCAATTTCTCTTTTAAAAGAGTGATTAACACGCTGTTGGTGCTGCGGAAAAAACACGACGCTGTTTTTAGCCAAATTTAAAAGAATATTTTTTATCTACTGAATTACCAACATTTTTATTTACAAAATTACTTTGAATGTTTGTACTTTCTGAGGCAGATTTTTTAAATTGTCTTTTTCAGTTGTTCTTTAGTTCAGACAAAAAAGATTATTAAAACCTCCACAATGTTAGCTTATCGTCTAATGTCACCTGAACTCCAGTTACAGCCATTACTGCCTTTAGACAACTTTGAATCCTATTGTTTCGCTGGACTGTTAAGAGTTTATCATTATCCCATAATAGTCAGCTTTAGCCAAAATTGTTAGCCGGGCCGCACCACAGAACCTCTAATGAAGAGCTGGATGTGGATGACCTAGCTTAGTTTACGCAGGCTCAGCCCAGTTAGCAACTTTTGGCACCGGTTGATCAACTGACAGCAGAATTAAACTGGCCTTTAACCTGAAAACCTGCAGATGTGTTGGAAAATATCAAGGTTTAGCTTTAGCTAATCCTAAAAACCTTTCCAAAACTGTTTTTCTTTCCATATATAGACACATTAGGAGCTCCACTCTGAGACGCCGCTGTTAGGGGTCATCTTTTGATGATCCTAACGTTGGGGGGTAGTCATTGGTGCCCCTTCCACATCTTTCAGTGTTAGAGCAAAACAATCTATTAACATAATTTACTTGGATATTAAAATCATCATAACTGCTATGCCGAACATTTGCTGACTTCTTCTATAACTGAGGACCTTAGATTTGAAATCTTTTCCTTTTTTTTTCAGAATGAAATGTCTAACTGAACACACAGCTTTTATTTTGCAGGTCCCTTCAGGTAATGACTCATTTATACAAAAACTGCAGCACGGTTATAAGGATGTTGGTTTTCTCTTACTCTTTATGTAGAGTAACACCTATCTGATCTGGTTGGTGTTGGACTGTGTGTGTTTCATGAAGAAATGTTTATCTCTACATTATAAAAACAGTGCTGCCCTTTTCTCCATATTGACAGCAGGACTTAGGAAGGCCAGTGTTAACCTCCTAATACACACTTATCTCTTGAAAACAGTGTGATAGTGGTATACATCAGTGAAGGTTCTCAGTCATCCAGGTCATGGTCAAGCTAGGAAAGTTCAGTTTAAACTAAACTGAACTTTCCTAGCGTGTGATAGTGGTGTCTACTGGTCATTTACTCCCATATCTCTTAAAAGGAGATCTGAGTTCTCTGAGAAGCTCTAACCTCTCCCTGCAGAGCTTTTCCAACCAGAGATCTTCCATGGCAGAAGACTGATGGAATACGCAGGCAGTGATTAGGATTAATAGTTGGCTGTCAGATTCATTGCAGTGATGTCATCAGTGACTTTGCAAACATAAAAGCCAGAAAGTACCAGTTGTAAAGAATAAGTGGAGGACTGAGAAACAAATAAAAGCTCACATATGCGGATAAAAGATAGTTTATCTTTCAAATAGAGCTTTTACAGATAGTTACATACATTTACATATTTTTAAGAGGTAATTATTCTGGATTAAATGTCTCATCTGGCTTCATTCAACTTATTTTTATCATGTCAGAACAGGTTTTAGATATTTGATTCATTTGGATTTGGTGAACAGAGGGGTGCTAACGCAGTTATCAGTGAATTAAAGAATGTGGTTTACTTAAAAAAAAAAAAAATAAATTCCTAACTTTTTCCCTTTCTCATAATGAGAATGAAGAGCAGAAGCATCAAGGGCAAATTTTGCAAATTTACTTTAAAGCATCTTTTAAAAAATGCCATTAAAGGTCATTTAGCTACACATATACATACTACCTTTAAAACTGATTTATAGAGATAAATGTTTCATGTTAAAGCTCCACTTAGAGAAAACTCTCTTTTCATTGTACATAAAAAAAAAAGACAAAAAAAAAACATACATTCACCTCAGCTTCTTTATTTTCCCATCTTCATTACAAAAGCATTATGAAACAGCCCATAATGTTATCAACACATTTTTATGGGAGCATTTTGTGTCAAAAACAGAAGAGTACCACAGACAAAGGTGTGTGTGGTTAGGATCAATCCGGGTGTCAGTGCTGTGTCCAATTGTTGGTTATTTAATGAAGAAGCTGCTCCTTTCTGAGGTGAAATGGGCACTGAGCATCAACAAAGAGGAATGTACAAAAAAAAAAAAAAAAAAAACACACCCAAATTCCATCTAGAAACCACAAACAAAATCCAGCTCACTGAAAACTATGTTGGACGAAAAGAAAAGATGAGAGGAAGTTTGAAGTGCAATGATCAGTAGCTTTGCAGCCCTCTGCAGGAGAATCTGTCAGTGTTTGTCCAGTTTTTTAGAGACGATGACGTGTCTCCATCCTTTCCTTTTCCCAACACAGCCAAACTGCATGTTTAAAAACATCAATTGGATTCTTGAACATCTGTTCCATTTTTTTCTCCAAAGTCTGATTTTGTTACAAACAAAAAAATAAATGACCATCGGTGTCTTCTTTGATTTTTGTTTTTTTTTTTTTTACCCTTATTTCCTCTCCATCCTGTATGAAAAGAAGAAAAAAAGTTAGAACTTGTAATTGATAAATGAAGATCATGATTCATCTAACAAAGAGGGTCATGCATTTTGATGTGCACCTTTAAGACTGTCTGAAATGTTACAATGAGGATAATGCAGAACGCTTTTTGAGAGTAAAAAATGTGTTAAATAAAGGTTTGGACACAACCAGAACTATGATCATAGAGCACAATGGTAGGGCTATGGTGTTGCTGCTATGGCTTTGGTTGCGATGGTCATGATGGGATGAGTGAAGAAGGCAAACCAGGAGGGGGGAGGAAGGGGGGCAAGTACACTGTGTTAGAATGAGAGCACCACACAGCCATGCACACTTCCAGACATTATGGAAATGCAGTGTGGATGCAGTCTGAGAGGAAGCCCTTACTTCAGCCTGGAAGCAGAACCCACTCTTATGTAACAAAAGAAGGGGGGGGGGCTTTACCGAAGGCTCCTATACTTTGCCAACCTACTACTCTGCTCTGCAGCAATCCTGGAAGAGGAGTAAAGAGAGAGCAAGGTGTGGACAGATGGGTTAAAGAGAGACAGAGCAGCTTCAAGGACGCAGAAGGAAAACGTTCTGACAGGGAAACAACAGCAGGGGACTCATTCATTGCAACATTCAAAGGGGTTAAATGGGCGGCCATTAGAAAGAGCAGGGAAAGTGACCAATTACTAAGTGACCTCCTCAGTCTGTGACACAGGCTGCAAATTGCACACTCCGGCCCATGAAGAGCTCTACATACTGATGGGGAAAAAATTGCCCACTCTGATCGTCCCTCTGTTGCTATGAGCTCTTCTTCTGGCAGACAACTTTGGACTGAAATTATCCTTTGAAGCTCCAGCAAGGAGCTACACACACAGAAAAGGCTCTTTTCCCTTCAGGTTTGCAGCCAGGAATTAGAAACAGGCCCAAAAGCAGAGGAGTCCTTGTCAGTGGAAAAAGAGATGATGCTTTTCTCTCCACCATGAAGGACTCTCTAGGAACTGGCTGTGCCAGGCACCATCAGGATACGTACCTCTTCACAGCTTTCTGGGCCAGCATGCGGTTCCCGGCAAGGAAAGTTACACCCCCGATGATTGCCAGGTACTTCAGAGTCTGAAACATGTTCAGGTTGGTCCAGTAGACGTACATCAGGCCGAGCATGGCTGAAAGAACACCAGAGACACAACTCCAGGCGTCACTCTCACAAAATTCAAAGATCTCTTAAGAGACTGCACAATCAGAGTAGAAGAAATAACTCTTCGCCTTCCTGCTTTGACAGGAATGAAAATACACTAAATAGCCTATTGCAACAGTATTCATGAACTTCAATATTTTATCTACAGTTTTAAAAAATAAAAACATAGAAAGTGTGGAGTTTAAAGTAGGATCAGCATATTAAAAGGTCAAAGGTTAATCTAAACCACTACAAGCCTGGAGCCCAGAGGTGTGAATCACTTAGCAAGGAACTGATGCTATGATTAACCTCATAATTCCACATGAAACAAGGTAAGACAGCAGAAGCTGTGAGACACAGGTAGGAACTTACCTGCGTGTCCCAGATGGAACAGGATGATGCTCGGAGAGAAGCTGAAGTTGGACATGTTGGCTCCAAGTTTAAACCACTAGACAAGAGAGGAAAAACCCTGACAATAAGATCTTTTGTATTCTCTCTAGTCAGAGCAGCAAACAAAGGAGCTGGATGAATTGTTTATAGCAAACAAAGTGCAACGATTAGCAGGAACAATAGGCAGACAAAAAAAAAAAAATAATCCCAACAAAACAACGACACCATTTTTGTTTTCAATTTAAAAGAAGCATTATATTTATCCTGGACAATCGCATTGAGCGTGTTCCTACGGAACAGAAACGCTACACAAGTGGCGCTTTAAAAAAAACAATACAAACAAGGTGTGCTTCTAAATATGATTCTGAACCATTTCTGAACCACGAAAGGTCAAAACAGAGTGGAACAAAACAGAAAACACTTTAAACAGATTTTACCAGAATGAGCAGAAGCAGGAGGGGAGACAGGACGAGAGCAGTGAAGGTGTTAGAAACCACAGTTGGAGGCTTCTTTTCAGGCTCCCTGAACAAATGCTGCATAGAAACCAAGAGATTTTACAATCAGTGAAACTAAACAACAGACTGTGCATCAGGATCGAGTAAAACCAGGCATGAAGAGAGGAGGGGCTGCTACCTGGATCTCTGGTTTAGGAACATAAAGGGTCTTGGGTTGAGCAGCAACTGGAGCTTCCTCATCAGCAAACTTCAGGACAACGTCAGCCTGGAGAAAGAAAATCCAAGTTTACTTTAACAGCAGCGTATTTTTTACTTACATACATACATACATGTATGTATGTACATGCATGTATGTATGTACACATACACAAATATATA
>JAUZNJ010084342.1:0-23449 GCA_034780135.1 Jordanella pulchra
ACTGTTGAACTTTTTCTCGTTGTCCCGTGTGGTGTTCTGCATGTGGGTTAGAGCTCTGAAACCCACCATGACATTTGCAGAGATTTTGCAGCTAGGGCCTAAAAATTTGCTTTTTCAGATGACCCGTTATGAAAAAGACAAACTTAAATTAATTTGAAGACAATATGTTAAACTACAGTACTGTATAAAAAAAAAAGTAAGTCTATTTGAGACCAAGTAAGGCATGGACCATAGTATAGAAAGACATTGTGATCCATTATTCAAACTTTCTGCCTTTCTGTTGGGAACAAATGAATTGCTACATTTGATGCCAGTTTTTTTCTATAATACATATCTCAATACGAGGTGGCTCTAATGTTAAAGAGAAGTTGAAAATTTTCTTTTTGAGAATGTCTTACATGTAAAGAGCAAAGACTTTGAAGTTTCAACTGGGACACAAACTTTATTAGTCAGCTGTAACTCAAAGCTCTATTTCCTTTAACGACTTGATGCAAAATAGTTGGGGAACATCACCCTTGATAGAAACTGTGAAGAAGCAACAGACAGGTTGTTAGGGTGTAAGCATAAATATTGGTGTGGGTGTGTTTATTGGACTCAGTCAGAAATTGGTTTTCTTTTGCTTGTTTAATGTGTTTTTTTGTGTATGTTACCTAAATTTCAGCTTAGGAAAGGAATTCGTACATACTTTTCTTTAATCAAACGGGGTCCCATTACTGTGCTAACAGTCTAAACTCTCTCTTTTTTTTATCTCTTAAGGTTTAAGAGCTACACTTCGACTAAAAGTCCTGGATTTACCATCATCATGGGCTACAGGTATCACCGTTCTGTCCTGTGTCCTGCGCTGAGACTAGCTGTTGTTACTGTGATTCTCCTCCTGGAACCCCGGACCACGCTGGCCGGCGCCGCTCCTGAGCAAAGCCTGGGCAGCTCTGTTTCTGCAGTTTCTACAAATAAAACTGAATGCAGCAAGGCTGAACAGTGTGAGAATGGGGTACTGCTACCCATGTGGGAGCCGCTAAACCCATCATTTGGAGATAAGGTTGCCAGGGCAACAGTTTACTTTGTAGCTCTGGTGTACATGTTCCTTGGTGTGTCAATAATTGCAGATCGTTTCATGGCATCGATAGAGGTCATTACATCGCAGGAAAAAGAGATTACTATTAAGAAGCCCAACGGAGAAACCACCAAAACTACAGTGCGGATCTGGAACGAAACAGTCTCTAATCTCACCCTTATGGCTCTGGGCTCATCTGCTCCTGAAATCCTACTGTCTGTCATAGAAATAGTGGGTCATCGGTTTGAAGCTGGCACACTGGGCCCCTCTACTATTGTGGGGTCCGCAGCATTTAACATGTTCGTCATCATCGGAATCTGCGTGTACGTTGTGCCCGATGGTGAGACGAGGAAGGTCAAGCACCTCAGAGTCTTCTTCGTCACGGCCGCTTGGAGTATCTTTGCCTACATCTGGCTCTACCTGATCCTGTCGGTGATATCACCCGGTGTTGTGCAGGTCTGGGAAGGTCTGCTGACCTTCCTCTTCTTCCCGATCTGTGTCGTGTTTGCATGGGTGGCAGACCGCAGGCTGCTGTTCTACAAGTATGTTTACAAGCGTTACCGCACGGGCAAGCAACGTGGGATGATCATTGAGACGGAGGGAGATCGTCCACTTCCTTCCAAGGTAAGCCTTTGTGAAATTACATAGCTGTTATTGCTGCAATCAGGTTTCTGTACAAGTCATACAAATATAGGCAAGATTTGTATAAATTTGACCTAAGTATTACTTGTTATGTGTTGTGCATTTAGTTATTTTGCAGGCTGGTCCTTCTGAAAGTATATTTATTAGAACATCAAGCAAAAATAAATAGTAATTGCTTTTGTCACTCAACAGGGATATTTATTTTATCAGTTCAAAAATGATAAGTAAATGAAAACCCCACGGTTATTCATAAAAATAAAAATTAACCAATAAAATACAATTGAAACTGTAATTGGTGATCTCAAATGCACAAAGACAAATCAGTGAGGTGGTCCTTATTCATTAATAAATAGGCGAAAAAAAAAAAAAAGAGTTTCTCTGTTAGGCTGGAGTAGGTTTATTTGTGTTTTTTTTTTTAATTTGTAATCAACACCGTTAGTGTATTAAAAGTTGTAAAGGTAAACTGGAATTAAACTTGTAGCTACAAACACAAATAACCTGTGATCTAATTCCTTCTGTTTATTTCTTTCACTGTCTGTGATCTTTTTATTATGACGCATGGCATCTGTGTAATTGTTTCTGTTAATGTGGAGAATTTTTTTTTTCCTTTCAATCACTGGATTTATTTTCCCAATTTTAAGATAGGTAAATTATAGAACTTTTGTTGGATTTGAATTGTTTTCTCCTGTCATGGATTTCACTTTCTAGTTAGGAAGAAACAGCCACTCAAATCCAACTCCATTCCTGTTAAAGGAGCTGTTAAACTGCAGTTAGTCAGTAAATATTTCCAAAGGATAACATTTTGACAGCTTGGGCTTTAGTTTGACAAAAAAAAGAAATTTTTCACATTCCTGCATATCAGATTTTTTTAGTTATTTATTCATTTTTTTGCCAAACTGTGTACTAAACTGTTTTTATTATATAATTTGATGATACAATTTTAATAATTTGATATCAAAATGTTTATTAAAAAACATCTGAGACATTGATAAGCACATAGCAGTCAGTTTCACTGCATTTAATGACAACAGATTGAGAAACATTTAATATTCTTAAAAGTTTATGGATAAAAATAACCCTGGTATTCATTTGACTTTATAAAATAAATGGTCCAATTATTTAGCTCAGTCTGAATTATGCATAGTCATCAAGATGCCACTCAAACGTTTGCCTCTGTTTTTTGTTTTTTTTGTCTTGGCAACTTGTAAGTTTTTTACCTGCACCTTTTTTTTAAAAAATGTGAAAATAAGCTAAAAGAGTTTTAGTAAAGCTGTTTATAGTGTTAAAAAACTACTGAAATTGTTTTTATATGAAGGTGTTTGCTAAAGTGTGAGTCTAAGGTTAATTTTCTTCTTTGAACTTATTTTATTAACATTTTATAGAGCTTAGAGTAAATTGAATGCAAACTACACCCTTGCTTCAAAAATTCAACTACTTTGCAGAATCAAAGCTGCAGAGGCCAAAAGCTGAAGCAACTAATACAATCTGTCAGTCACTGCTCTTTCGATGTGAATGTTATTTTAAAAGTTCATCTTTTAAATCCTCAACAGAATATTCCTCACTTGAGACAATTAATGTACAACAAAGGAACCATCAATGATAATAGCATCATGTTCTGACTGTTTGTCAGGAGATGAAATGTTAGCTTCCAGAAGTTTCGCTAGCTGAGACTTCTGACTTCTAGTGAAGTTTCCCTTTGTCACTCATTGATGCAGGGTGAGACTAGAACTCTAGCAGGACGCAACGGCAGGATATAAAGGACAGTGAGAAAAGTTGACAGTCATCATTGAGTTCCTGCTTCTTTGTCAGTGGAAGCTATAGCTGCTTCTTGGTGTAATATGGCAATTCTTTTTGATCGGCCTATAGACCTTGTTAGTGACTAAGAGACTGACTGGTCTGCTCGTGATGCCTGATAATCTTCAGTTGCTTCACTGACCTGAGATGCCAACTCATACTAGTTGACTTACTCGCTAACTTTTAGTCCAGACAAAATCCACCGCTCAGTATAGATGGATCACCACTACTAAAATCACCACTACTAAAATTAACATCGGCCTGCTAATGGCTTGATCAGCGGCTATGCCTGAGAAACCATCTCTCTGAAACAAAGAGAGCATCTCTCTGAGGTGATTGGGAACCATCGGACATACTTCACACTCTTTGCAAAGAAGAAGGGTATCACAGCAGGCAGTTCTTGATAATATAAGTTGAAGTTAGTCTCTGAAAGACCTGACAAATGAAAAAACACCAATTCCATTGACAACACAAGCTCCCAGAACTTAAATTGAAGACTCTCCTTCCTGTGTGTCTCACACCAGCCTTTGAAATTCATTGTCATTAAAATTTGTGTTGTTGTGTGTGAGTGAAATTATGACCGACTTGGTTAACATGTTTGTTTAGAATTGTTGATGATTAATATCAAATTCAGAGGTAATTCAGGTTATTTTTAATGTGCTGTGTATGCTTATTTTTACTTTAAAACAACCTCGTATCTTGAAGAAACATTTTTGTAACATAATGAAAAAATAATACACATTCCTCCGAATTCTCCTGAGTTTCACTCAAAATCATCACAGAAATCTAAAAGAAAAGACACTAATTTTGAGTCACATAATGGCCACCATCTTGAAAATTGGTGGCTATGATGGAATTCAGCTGACACAATTCCATTTCTTCCAATGTGTAACTGAAACCAGTTTAAACTGGTTTAAAGGTATTCTTAGGTCCATGTTCTAACTTTTTTGAAATGACTAATCATGACATACTGTAGGTAAAAGGGTGCGAGTGTATATTTGCTCTTGTTCATTACTGCTTAAAGTCTGAGCTCTTTAAATTATTTTTTTCCTGCACTTGTTAAAAGTTTCTGTTTAAAATAGTATTATTGTTATTCATTTTCTAATTTTGAATTAAATGTAAAGTTTAAGAAGTTATACCTTTTTTAAATACAAAATTCCCAATATTCACTAAGTTCTGTCATTAAAAAAGTCTGTTGTATGATTAACTAATTTAAACAAGTGTCATTGCTGAAATACAACAAAATCAAAATATGAATTACTGCATAAGCATTTGCTAAAACCTGTAGATGTAATTGATTTCATGAAGCATGTAAACATATTAGTATGTTCAACAATTTACAAACCTTTCCACAAACGAGTTTAATTAAAAACAAGGAATAATTCTTTACTGGTTTTATAAAAGATGGAGAATTTAGTTGTTTTTTTTTTTTGTCTCAGATTACTTATAGTAATTCTACTTTGTTATTATTATTATTTTAAGGTCGATATTGAGATGGATGGAAAGATGCTAAACTCTCATGGTGTTGACTTCCTGGATGGTCCGCTGGGTTTGGATATAGATGAGAAGGATTTAGATGAAGAGGAAACCCGCAGAGACATGGCTAAGATCCTGAAGGAGCTCAAGCAGAAACACCCTGATAAGGAGGTTGGTAACATAGTGATTGATTACTACCCCATTTAGGTCATTTTTACCCCTCTATGTTGATTCCTGCTGTAGGAAACAAAATTACAAAAAATGCAATAGGCAAGATACTGTATAACGATACTATCCAACCCAATCATTGTGATAAATGCTTATTACCTCAAAATGTTTTAGATTAAACTGATATCTTGAAGAAAGTTTCAAAGTAAGTATAATAACAATGTCAACATTGTGGTTTGATAATAGATGAACATTCTCTTAATTAACTTATGCAAGACTATGACACATATAATATCTGCATATAAGCTGGAATTTAAGTTGGCTGCTCAAGTTCATAGTAGTAATTTTGGCAAATTTTAACAATAAATCTACTTAGAGAGTCTGAGTAATTAAGAGAGGCGGGTTGTTAATGGGCTTGGGCAACCATCTGGAAACCCCTGGGTTAGGAAGTTCTTCAGTTAGAACCAAAACATATTATTTAACTGCTTTAGGGAACAGGTTTTAATATAATTCATTTTTTTTTCTTATTAGGTGGAACAACTCATTGAACTTGCCAATTATCAAGTCCTAAGCCAGCAGCAAAAAAGTCGAGCCTTCTATCGGTGCCAGGCCACCCGACTCATGACAGGTGCTGGCAATATTCTGAAGAAACATGCTGCAGACCAGGCACGGAAGGCTGTCAGCATGCATGAGGTCCGCTCTGATGCTGGTGATAATGATCCCATCTCCAAGATCTTTTTTGAGCCAGGCTCCTACCAGTGCCTTGAGAACTGTGGCACAGTGGCTGTAAATGTGGTCCGGAGAGGCGGGGATCTGGGCAAAACTGTGTCTGTGGAGTACCGGACGGAGGATGGCACAGCCAATGCTGGTTCTGACTACGAATTCACAGAGGGTGTGGTGGTGTTCAAGCCAGGCGAGACCATGAAAGAAATTCGTGTGGGAATCATTGATGACGACATCTTTGAGGAGGATGAAAACTTCCTTATTCATCTGTCCAATGTCAAGGTTTTAACCTCAGAGGGCGAAGAGCCAGAGGAAAACGAAGCAGCCAATCATGTTGACTCTGTCGCGTGTATCGGCATACCATCAACAGCCACCGTTACCATATTCGATGATGACCATGCCGGTATCTTTACGTTTGAGGAGCCTGTTTGCCATGTCAGTGAGAGTGTTGGTGTTATGGAGGTGAAAGTGCTGAGAACCTCTGGAGCTCGCGGTGTGGTCATGCTGCCATACAAGACGGTGGAAGGTACTGCTCGGGGCAACGGAGAGGACTTTGAAGACTCTCATGGCGTCCTTGAATTTCAAAACGACGAAATCTTGTAAGTAGCTTTCATTTGAATTTAAATCTCAACAATGTTATAGTAATTTACATTTTACATTCCTTGAGGATTGATTTATCAGATATTTTTTTTACTGTAAAGATGTGAGAAGTGGAAATGTTGGTGTGATGAGGTGGCCAGATTAATTGCAATGGCGGACAGACATATATTAGTACTCAAGAAATTCTACAATCCCATACCTGTTAGCTGTTGCCCCCCTCCTCTTTCATTTCCTTTGCTCTAATTTCTTCATTTTTATTCCATTTTACTCTTTAAGCCTTTGATTTATTTCATCATGTAGCTCTTTTCATCTTCCTGAGGGAAATATTGATTTCTTCATGTATTCTTGCACAGTCAACACAATAGCTTTAGCTTCTGAGATTCCGAGGGCCACTGCTTAAGAGAATGGAGTTTCTGGTTAGGTACTTGGTAATTTAAATTTTAATTGGATAAAATGTCCTTGTATGGAAACAGAATGACATTTTTTGAAGATGCTTTGACGATGCTAGCTAGATGCTGGATAGGGTTCAAGAATTCCAACAGCAGGATGTCCATAAATGCCAACAAAGAACATGTGTTTCGTTGACTTAATTCTAAAGCACAAAAGCCTTTTTAAGCCATAAATCAAGTTGCTCTTTTTCAGTGGCCTTTTACTGTGTGAGACCCTCCAGGGGCAACCGATTGTAACAAGTTAGTGGCTTTTTGTTGTGCTTAGTCAGTGGAAAAGGGCTCAGACCTTCATTTAAGAATCCCTGCAGTGAAAGGATGAATCTCCTGTTCAAAGCTTTGCTGAACAGAGTTCCTGTATGATGGCGACTCGTGGTGAGCATTGTGATTGCTGTTGGACCACATTACAGGAAGCCTTTTAGGTCAGTGGTCAAATTCGGCATCTGTAATCTTCTTTGTGAAACACTCAGTGTGGGAAACCTGATCTGAATATTAACCATTTGATGTAACATATCAACAGGGTTATTCTTCCCACAAACCTTTACTGGAACACTAAATTTTATTATTAAGTTTCATAAAGTCATCTTGATTAAATAAAATCATGTTGAAAGAAGATTGAAACCAAAACAGGGTTTTAACCTTTCCTTTCAAACCCCAAACGATACTCAACTGTTATATTTGTGCAAAACAGTTTTCTGTATATTTAACAGATTGTTCCCTGAGAGCCCTTTTACTTTTGTCAAATACTAAGTCCTTTCAGTTACACAATCTCTATAAATTGCAATATACTGCAAAGTTCTTCTTGTCTTGGCCTTCAGATAATTTTTGAGGGTTTTAGAAACTCCATAATCTCAGGACTTCATCCACATATGTTTTATAACCCTTGTTAATGAATGGAAACTTTTTGACAGTTTTAATGTAGGTCCAGATGGCTACATAATCTGCTCATGAAATGGGATTCATGAAGATCTGTCCTAGGTTGGTTTAAGAGACCAAGTGCTGACCTTATAGGAGGTTCCCCTTATATAACTCTGTGACATCTTGAAATATGTTTTCTCATAAAAAATTGTAAGGAATTATTAGTCATTTAAAAGTTTTAAATGATTAGAACACTGAATTATTTAAATTGTTAGAGATATCAATGTTACTTTGGTTCCTTATAATGAAAAATCCACTTATTTATTTTTTTAAGGTATGATGAATTTCTTGGATTTAAGACAGTTAATTTTTTTTTTGTTTTTCATACAGGCTTTAGTTTAGTTAGGCTTCATTTCACCTCTAGAACGTTTGGATGAAAAGGTAAAATATTTTTCATTATTTTAGTCTGGAAGTAGAGTTCTCTTTTTGAAGTACCCTTCAATACTAAACACAGCTGCTGTACATATACATTGTAGAGGAACTTGCAGTTCTGTGATGGTTTATGTTTTACTAAAGTAGTGGTCAATAATGTACTGTACAATTTCTAGAGTTAAAACAGGTTCGGTTCATATATATCTATCGATCGATCGATCGATCGATAATTTTTTTTTCTTATGCTTCCGATTTTCCTCCCTCAATGCAAATATGACATTTAAGATAAGACCGTTAAAGTGGACTAACTAAAACAATTTTCCAAAAATGTAGGTTAAATGAAAAGTGTTTTCATTTTAAACTTGGTGATTTTCATAAGGTACATTTTGTTCGAACAAATACACCTCATTCAAAATGCATATTCTGAATACTGTTGTGTATTTCAACAAAATGAATTACATATTTTTGTCCTGTAAAACAGAAAAAGATCTATGAATAGAATAAATTATATGATTTGTCCCTTTTACGTGGCCTTATATTAGTAATGAAAGGGTTGACTGTTTTATATTTAATGTTGGTTATTGCAAAACATCAATTAAGGCTGTACAAAGTCAAAGGTAGTTTGCCAAAAGAGTTTGGATTCAAAGAGAAAAACACTGTAAGTTAATTTTTGAGGCTTTTTCAGATTTGATTTCAGAGTTCTTAAAATAACAAGAACTAACTTAAGTTGAAAAGCCTATATTGCCTAATCTAAATAAGATTGCCTTCAGGCTGACGCTAACCTGATTTTTTTTCTCTCCCTTCTTCAATAAAGGAGAGGGAGGAGAGGAAGAATAATATAGGAAGAGAATTGTGATAGATGATGGTTTCACTGGAAGTTTAGATTGGAAATTGAACAGAATAAATAAGATGTAGAAAAGTTTTTGCCCCCTCAAAGTTTACATGTTCTTTATTGCCCCCCCAATTTGTGTTCCTATCTTCCATTGGGCCTGTAAAAACAGCCGTTGCAATTCGTTTCTGGAATAGTTTGAGATTGTTGACTTCAGTGCACCAAAAACAATCAAGCAATTTGTTTGTCACTCTCTGGTGGAAGAGGAAAGCAATAGTAACAGCAGTACAAAGAAAATACCTCAGAATCTTAAATCTGCTTTCATTTGAGACATTTACAGAAAATACCACCTCTACTTGTTACTAATCCTCTTCATACACTAGTTCCGCCTTTGACCCCTAACTGATTAAATAACCTCAAGTAAAATAAGTTATATAATATTAACAATAAGAGAGAAATATGTAATGTTGAACATCAAAATATGCTCCCTCCCACACACACAAGCACACATGCAGCAAGCAAGCTGTGACTTTGCTCTCCAGTGAATGGCATAGATTGTTCATGTGAAGTGCACACCCATTAAAGAGGGGGAAATAATCTGCCTCTGAATGTGGTTTTAGGAATTATGTATTTTATATATGATTATTAATGCTTTTAGCTTCTCATATTGTTAAACATAGGTTGTTTTTTTATATAGGTAATTTAGATTGTTTTCCATGTTTGGAATCTATTGAGCAATCATCTTTAGACAAGTAGAGCGAGTACAGGTTTCCAACGGACAGTTTTTTTGTTTAAAGGTCAACTCATTTTTTAAACGGCTTATTATTACTATCATAATTAGTGGACAGATCTGATGGGTAACCTCACTTAAAATACTGTATTAGCAAGTCCTCATCACTGAGGTGAAGCCTTGGGATGAAGTACACTCTAATGAAAGATTATTCTGAAATTATCCATTTTTGTTCTAATATAAATTATATATTTATTTTCCTCATTTTCCCTTTGTTTAAACCAGGTTCATCATAGCTACAACACACACATTTTTTGCAAAAGGCATGATGGGATTTTCTAATGATACTGCCACCTGTGGCCAAAACATGGAAATGCAGCTCTCCTCTGCTCAATGTCGTACCTTGGGCTAGTACTTGACAAGGTGTTTTTTTTGTTTTGTTTTGTTTTTTGGGGGGGGCTTTTTTCACCTTACGTGGAGTTTTCATTAGTCCGATTGAGCTGGATGCTGGTCTCTTCTGACTATCCAAAAAATTCATCTTGAATATACTGCTTGAATTGTTTGCTTGAATTGTTTGCTGGATTGAAAACTTCCAACCCGAAGTAAATTCAGGAAGATACGCTTATAGATGCGTTGGCGCCAAAGTCTGTTGATCAGTCTGTTTATCAAATGATGTTTCATTCATAAAGGGTCAAATTAAAAAGGCTATTTTAAAAATATTTTTAGTAAAAACTTTTTAAAAATGTTTCTTTAAAGTGATTACAATGCCAGTGTTGAATAACAAGAGCATTTGAGACATAGCACTTTGTGTTTTTAAAAATGAGAACATACTTCTCAAATATTAATTGTGCTCTACACAAGTTGGCAAAAGTGTCTAAACTAATTTAAATATGGTTAGAAATCCTCTTTGCCCTTTGTGCTGTGGCGTTTTTTTTGTAATTTTTTTCTTTGTTTTTTGTAGTTTGGGGGTCTGTCTTGCATAGAAAAACCTGTTCGAGATTTAGATTTTACTGTTTAAAAAATAAATAAATACAATGCATTCGTCATATTAACAATGGCTAAATTGGGTATTTTGTTCTCGAATAACATCAGTCGGTCAATGAGTTACCTTTACTGGACCTAGAGGTTGTATAAGTCGGGCCAAATCAGCTTATCACCCAGTCAGTTGATCACGAGTCCCCTGCGGTAATTTTCCATCAACTATCTGACAAGACTCAAATGTTTCCATGTGCTTCATCTAATCTGACCAAGCTTTTGCATTCTTGTGAAGACTGGTCAAAACCTTCTGACTTTACCAGAGCTGGTAAAAACAAACCCTGAAGGACTTGCAGCTGTAATTGCAGAGAAAGGTTGCACTACAAGGATTGACTCGGGGCTAAATTTAAATGCACTCCACATGTATCATTTCCTTCCCCTTTTTCCTTCACCCACTGCTTTGTGTTAGCCAGTTTAATGCAATCGCAATATGACACAATGAACTCTGGGGTTAAATGTAACTAAGTAAAAAGTTGAGCGGTACAATTACTTTCACCAGCCGCTATATAATCCTTCTCTTCAAGCAGTGGACAAACTAAAATCTTTACAGTTTTCCCAGATTGTGGCGAGTCTTTGATTCATTTGTTTGGCACTGGAAAACGAAGCAAAGCAGAATCTGCTGTAAGCACAGACATACAAACCCACACAAGCTGTGCTTTAGGAGGTGTGAAGGTTGTTCTCATGTTACAGGGAACATTGTAAAACAACACCTCTCTTGGCAGGAGGCTCACACCTGCTATATAGTGCGAGTGTTTGCCAATAACAGAAATCATAAGATCAGCTATGTTTTTTTTTCATAAACTACTTATGTTGCACACTAACTGGACCTAACTACATCTTTTCATCCAGTTAGTTCTCCTATTAATTAGTAACTGCTCATTTAAAGAGAGCCTATAAGCTGTAGAGGTAGAATCATCAAATGCTGATTTCCAACTTTGTTAGAACTTACCCCTTGAGAAAAGAAAGGTTTGGCTGATATGCTCAACCCTGCTAAATTCAGAAATTTTTTTTAAGTTCCAAGATTAAACTATGACAGTTACATACTTTTACCTGGAGATCAATAAGCAATACCAGAATAAACCCCTTTGTTTATTGTATGTAGTGCTAAAACAGGAAAAAGAATCCATCTTATTAGATGGATGCCTGAACGGAAATCTTTTGTGCCACATCTCCTCTTCTAGAGGAATTTCCCTTAGAATAGACATGGAGGGAAAATTAGCCTCTTCAGACTTTTTTTTCCGGTATGACCAATGACTAAAGGGGGGGAAAGAGGCACTGAGAGAAGGTAAAAAGGAGGGCAGGTCAACAGGCCTGGCCGGCTGCCTCCACAAAGCGTTATTACCTTGGCAACTGCTTAGTAGGAGGGAGGAAAGAGTCACTCAGGAAAAGAGCTGCAATGTTGCGGTAGGAGAGTGTGATGAAAGGAGGAAGAGTAAGATGAGTCAAAGGTGGTGTGAAGACATTGAAAAAGAAGAGAGGGATGGACCAAGAGACCAGATGGGAGCTAATTTCTTATTCCTACTCCTGCCAGATGTGCCATCTGATTTGTTTTATTTGCTGATTTAGATCTACCACTGAGAAGGAGAGCGGTTTTCAATAATTAAATGAGAGTGCTGAACAAGCACTTGACACCCTTTAGTAGCCCATGCTTAAAAATAAAAAAAGGGAAACAATTGCTTCAGGATACAGGACTTGATGCATTTTTTTTATTCCCAGCAAGAAAGCAGGTTGTTTTTATAGTTGAAGTTCTGCATAGCAACATTAGTCGTATTATTCGATATGCTGGAATGTAACAATTATTCGGTCTTTTTTTTCAAATTATGTATAAGTTTCCCTTTGGCCAAGAAGAAGCTTGTGTTTTTGTACGATTGTGTTATTTTCCCAGTCACAAGTTTGCCTTGGTATCAGTTTATGCCAGAGAAAGGGCCAGGTTAACAAGTGTTATCCAGCTTTGTGAATTATCAAATTGCTCTGAATAGCCATTTTGTCGCCTGTTGCTGTGCACTGCCTGTCAGCTTTGGGAGACAAAGGCTGCTACACTGTAGCCTCTTTTTACATGGACGAGAAATTAGTCTATTTGAAGATGATGGTCCAACTGGTCATAGGAAAAAAACAAAAAGGTTTACTTTTGTGAACCACAACTACTAATTTCAGCAAATACTTAGAAGTTCTTTTAAATCTGCTTTGAAATATTTCACCCAATTTGGTGTATTTTTTCCCCTCAAAAAAAATAGCTGACATTTTAATTGTTTTTTTTTTATCTTTTACAATTCTATCCCAAATATGATTTTAAAAAAGGTTTATGACTTGATTAAGCTGTAATTTATCCTGACTTGTACAACACATTTTATGTAACCTGGTAAAATTATCAGATCACTACCTATTTACTACATACATATTTAATATGCTCTGTGTTGAGTGGAAATTGTATTGTGATCGAGGGCTGGTAATATTGCAATTTCTATGATTTCAGTCTCATGTTACTTAATTCATTCAGACTTAATCAACTCAATGTCTAAAGGGTAAATTTCAATGATTGGTATAAAATGGTAAGTTTATTGTTTAACAAATGAGTCATATAAGTAGGGGCACTCAGCTAGTTACAATTTCAAGCATCCTCTATGCTGTGGTGAGTGAATCTATGGTGAATTTAAGCACAGTGTTGGATGATATCAGTATTAATAGGCCATTAAAAAGGTAAGTTACAGTATATTTTGTAGCATTGGTGCATGTGTGCTGTATGTTTAATATGAGAACTGTGCAAGTCATGTGTCAGAATATTTCTACATGTCCCTAATAAAAAAGAAACTGGTGGGAACCTGATTCTAGATAATAGAATAGCGGGCACGACTGTCAAAGGTATTGTCATTCCTCTGCATTGTTTTTATGTACGTTTTTATCACTTTCTCCTGTTTATTATAACTGACCAAAACACAAACTAAGAAACCTTTTAGTCTTTACAGTACAGATTACCGATATATCACTTAGTCCAATAATCCAACAAGTCTTGCTCTCATCTGAGGATACTTTTGTTCAACTATGACATAATCCATGTTTGTTGTCTAAGAATAATTTTTTTGGCCAGACATTTTTTTTTTACTTAAATGTTTAACCCAGATAAATAGGAGCTAAAACTTGCCTCATCAACAGGTAGATAAAAGCTTTAGAGAAGCAGGTGCGACCGCTAAAACGGAGAAAAGGCTATAAATCTGACTAAAAACAAACAATATGGCCAATGTGCCCATGTTTGCTTACACAAAACCTGTGTGTGGGTGATGGGTTTATAGTTTACAGTCATAGCTTATCTCATCAAAATAAGTGCTCCAATAGGAGTGCTTCTGAGATCCCTGGTTTGGCTGTATGTCCACCCCATGTAATAGCTGGTTTGGAGCAGGTTAATGCTGTTTTGCTGTTGTAATTATTTTGGCGTGCCAGCTCCAGGATATTGGATGTGAATTTTATTAGACTTAAATCCTCTATATTAGTCAGAGGCACCATAGAGGCAGTGAAACTGCCCTGTGTGTCTGTGTGTGAAACTGATGATTTAGATTATATGGATCATTATTTAAACCGACTGCTATTATAGTTTTAGGTGTTAAAACAAAATAAAGATTCTACCAACCCCATAGAAGTGGGGTTTAGGTCTTTACCCCTGGATAATTGCTGTTAGGGTCATGAGAGACTGGTTGACCAGTCAAACATGTATTTTATAGATCTGAAGACAGCTTAAGACACACATATTTGGAGGGGTCTTTTAGGGTTTATTGGTGATTCTAGGTGACATACTTTCTCTGTCTTAGTGGTCTCTCAATTTCAAGGAGAGCGAGAGCTAAATTCATTGGAATGCCTTTGAACCATTCAGAATCTACTGAAGCTGTGACCAACTCTTGTGTAACTCAAGACTCGATATAAAAGGATAAAGAAATATAAATTGACAAAGTAAATGTTTAATTTCTTTAAAATTACTTATCAGGAAAGGTACTGGTACTTTTTTTCTGAAATCTAAACTATCAGATATCTTAAAAATGTGTTGTACCATTTAGGGCATTTTTGTAGAATTGAGACTTAGTTTTAATTTTTGTGTGGTAGAGTTTTGAATATTTATTTAAAAACCTCTGAGTTTTATTTTAGTGTGATAGTAGCAAGCATGTAGTAAGGTTAAGAGGCATCTTATATCAGTTTCCACAAAATTAGGGCCACATTTTCTGCCGACAGTCTCTGTAAACCAATACATGTTTTGGGATTTACTCATTAACACATGAACACTCCAGCTTTTCTTGCTGTTTTTCTTTTCTCTTTAAAAAGCTGTTCTATTAGTGCTCTGTTGCCGTAGGTAACCATACCAATGACTGGTGTGCTATGCGGTCAAACGTTCCTAGTTGTAGTAAAGCGCAAACTATTTCACGCCTCGATAGGCCTCTGTTTCCATGGCTTTCCTTTTTGTGTAATTCTTATAGTACTTTACAGATAGAGGGAGTGAAGAGAGATAGAAAAGGGCTAGAAATCAGTAGACGTTTGGAAAGAATTGACCAGTAGATACAAAGAAAAGCAGGGAAAATGAAGAGAATAGAGACTGCGAGGAGGTAGTGACTAAGAGAAACAAAAATTACATTTGAAACAAATAAGAAAATGGCTAAATGCTCCTGGGTTTAATATAAAATCTCCTTACAAAGTTTCACCACTTTAAATTTTAGACATTTTGTTCTTTATACAACCATTTTCTTTGTGCTCTTTTATTGGTTCTATAATTTTAAATCTCTGGAGAATTTCAATATCTTCATAACTTCAACAAATAAGTAAGAATACAGTAACTCTCTGGGTCAGTTTATACATTCTCCAATTTGTTTATGGATTTTGTACCCAAAACTTTGGCTACGTTCACACTGCAGGGCTTAATGCTTAATTGTTTTTCAAAATATATGCGACTTGTATGTGATCTCCTGTGTGAACTGCATTCATACAACCCAAGTGTTCCACATGTGATGTAGAGGACGCAATGACATCAAAGTGAGCGTGCTCTGTCTCACCAAAAGAACTAAACATGGATGGTTGCGCTAGAGTGCATCTTGCAGTCTTCCATTTCTATCCCAACCTGAGCCACTGCATTTACAATGCAATTGTTTCAATAAAGGAAAAACTAAAGACTGCTCTCCGCATTATCGTCTGCCATGGAGTCTTTTTTTTTTTTTTTTTTTTTTCTGTGTAGTAAAAAGAAGAATAGTGACAACCTATTGGTCAATATTTATCAGTTGCATAACCATATTTTTTTTATCATAGACTGAATAAATGAAAAACTGTTTATTGTTTGGTCAATCTACAATCTGGCTCAAGCTTCAGCACAGCAGCTAAAGTATTTTTTTTTTTTTTACATAAAATTGTGCATTAGAATACTGATTCTCATGTCTTTTATTTTCTTTACAACTCTAAACTAAATATTTATTATAAACATTTTACATTCAAAAATTAAAGAAAAATCTTTGAAAAAAATGTGTATATAAAAGTATTGTTCTAATTAATTTTATTCTGTTTAAATGTTAACCTGGTAAACTTTGGCTTGCTGTTATTTTCATATCCAAGCTTGACTTCAAAGGTAAATTTAACAGAAATTACTCCTTATGTTTTGCCATCTACTGCGAATCATAGTTAGCATGTTATATTTATCATGCCACAAAATTTATTTCGAAATTTCTTATTAAAACCAGCAAATGTGGCCTAATTACCACCACCAGTATTTCTACTACAGTTTGAAAGCCATAGACCCATGTAATGATTTGTCATAACTGTCTATGATTTTAAGTACACTTAAAAAACACAGTTAAGGGATGCATTAACATGTTATTCATCCATAAACTGTCCTAAATATATAAATCGATTTCTTCCCTACCTTATATCATTCCCTTCTCTCATTACTTTTACAAGTAGAGCTGTGAGCAAGCATAGTGATCCAACAGAGCTAATACATCTGCTCCAATGTAATCACATGTGATTAATGATATATTACACCACTTAGCTAGACTTCTGCTTTAGCTGACTTTCTACACTTCACCTATCTTTGTCTGAAAGGATTCCTAAATCATCTACATGACTGAGTATCCAGAAATGCTTCCCTTCTCTCTACAGCCTGATCGCACTTTTTTTCTTTTGCTTGTCTCCCTCTTATGCACCCAGTGTTTTCTGTTTACAGCATATAAACATAGACAGCATAGCTTTGGCCAAAAGGCAACAAGGGGAACTTTTCCAAAAAAGGATTAGACCAAGTTAGAAGGGCATTGGTTAAGATAAGGACATCATGTAAGGAACTAAGTGTTGCTGTTTAGGATAAACATCTAAATGACTCTACAGCTTCTACAAAAGATTGCAAGAAAAAAGGAGATAAAATAAACTAAAGAGCAAGAAAAAAAGATCTCTACATGAGCACCCATCTAGTATTTGAATTCACAGCATCTCTAAAGTTGGCATGATAATGTTCTTGCTTTTTGGTGAATTTAAGGCTTGAACTGAACTTCTGGGTAGAGACCCCCAAGCTAGAAATGGTAGCAGATGACAAGCTATTTTGACAGAAGTTACTAATCTGAATTTTACTCATCATTTTACCCCTTTAGCATGTTTTACTTTGTCAGGCTTGACTCTAGCTAAAAAAAGCATTCAGCCAATCTTTTGTATTTTAGATTTCTGAAGTATTAAGGCTGTATCAGTTTGTTCAATTTGGTTATTCTTATAATCATCTCCATAATTTATCAAAGTATTGATCTACAGAGAGAAAGACCAACACATTGGTTTGATTATAGGTATGGAAAAGAAGTAGGTGGGGATCAGTTGGAAACTCATGGGAAAAGGGCAGAATTAACCCAGAAACATAATGAGGCCCTCAATGAGCTACATAAAAGATGTAACTGCTGTTGGTAAATGTGGCTTTTCTAACGTGTGTTTTTGTATATATTGACAGATTTGCTGTTGGAGGTCTCAGTAAAGTATATCTTTAGTTGATTCATAAAATTTACTTTTTCCGATCGGGTTGAATGTGTCTTTAATCATATTTATGGATGTGATATCTTTTGTGTTTTTCTTGTTTTCTGTTTTAAGATCCATTAAGTCAATGTCTGCTTTTTAATTAATCTTTGTGCAGAGCCTAATGGCTGTTTTCTTCAATGCAACATCCTCTGTGGACTTTTATGTTAGGATTTGGCGAAAGTCAAAGCTTTTGGTTATGGTAAATGATAACTTGCCTGTATTTATATAGCGCCTTTAATGTTGAAGTAAAAATGTGACAGAAGTGTCCTTGTGAAGTATTATGTTAACTGTAGCACGATGATGCAGCACTGTAGAGAACCCCTCGTTTGTGTTGATGAACAATAGACACATTTTCCGAGTTTATACTTCTATGGCATTCTGATGTATATGTAGTGATTAATATTAAAAACTGGAGCCTCTGTTGTAATTTTGTCATTTAGGCTGTTATTTTGATAAACACATTTTTTACAAGTATTGTAGGTTTTAAAAAAAAAAAAAAAAAAAAAAAAAGCATCATGCATGCGGTTGTAAACATCATATATAGCAAAGCGCATTGGATAAGCACGAATTTGAAAGTTTACTTTCACAATGTCTCCTTCATGGTTGATAATCCTCGGGTTATAATCTTTTTGTCATGGGTGCCATAAGTCTAGGTTACTGAAAGGTCAGGTACTGAGAGTAACTGTCAGAGGTTAACGCATGAGTTGCACTGCTGTCATAATCACATATCTGCTCCAGAAAGTGATTTTCACAGAGTACATTTTTTCTAAGTATTGTGAAGTATTTATGTTGCTCATATGTTCTAATTTTGAAAAATTGCATCAGTTTTCTTTGCATCCATTGACGGTCCATAAACAACAAAAAACTGAACTTTTTCTCAACCCACTTGTAATAAATCTAATAATAATTGAATATATAACAAAGCTGGAAACACTTGAACATCTTGTTTTCATTTATTAACATATAGTATAAAGGTAATTGTTTAATTTTTAAAGAAAATACACTATCAAAAAAATCCAACTACACAGATAATGAAACATAATTTAAATGTAAGCAATGGAGATGATTATATTTTTATTTTCATTTCAAACATTAGTTTGTCCTACCACACACAAGAAATCTTCGATTTTCACCTAACTTCCATGTAGTTTCACATTATTCTTAAAATTCTAGTCCTCAGTTTGTTGACTTATGAACATGGTATTTTGTGGACAATATCAAATGCACGAAGGATGTTGGAACATTTAGATGATCAATTAGGTTAATACAGTCTATTGAGAGGAAATATGTTGCATCTTTTCTGTAATCCCCTCATGAAGGCTGTACATTAATTGTCAAAGTAAATGTGTAGCATAATTGGACTCTAAAACTCTAGACAGAATAACAATTATTAAGTTTGTCTTGGATGTTTAACTCTTAATTAATTGTCTGATTTTGTGGTCCACCTCTGATCTCTTGTTTGTGTAAAACTGTTGACCTTCTGACAAACTATAGATTTACGTTGGTGACTATACAGTATTTCTTGAGAAACATCTTTTCCTGGCTTCTGTTAAAAACTGTTGATAACTTTAAGATGTGTGGTCGCTTTTATAATACTGTTTGAGGAACCTGTCACTGTCAATAAAGGTTTAACTAAAGTATCTTATGCAGTTGGCATGGGCAGCATTGAAATAATCTTCTCTGTCTTTCTTTATGTAGGTTACTGCAATTAAGATTCCACAAATGGTTATTGAAAGTTAAAAAACAAACATTGCTTATTTGCTTTGCAATTCTAACCCTATTATTACCCAAGCTATTATTTGCTAATCGCGATGTTTCTTGCGGTCTGATTGAACTTTGCTAACTTAGTCTTCTTCACCAAGTAGCAGTTTCCACACTGAAGAGCTGCATGAGCCCTTTCGGTATATTTCCAATGTGGTGATCCAGAAAAGGAAACTCAAACCATTGTGTGATTCAAGTTACCACTTTCTGCAGATTACTGCAGAGCTCAGAGCTGTAATAACCAATTGAAAGTTAAACTGATTGGTTGTGCTTAGTGGCTGCTATCACCGCAAGCGATTGGATGCAGGACAGTGAGTTAGAGTATATAGGTTGTATCTGAAGGCGGTCACACGCACAGGCTCAATCACCACTCTTTAATAGCAACACTACTGGCTGCACCAAGAGAAAAGACACGCAACGTGCCCTGCGGGTCAGTACAAAAAAACACAGACATGTACACACACACATTTGCTCCGACGACCACAGTAAGTGCTAATCTGTACAAGCTCCACTGTACTGAATCCTGGGCTTACAGTGATTATTTATCCATCTCCATTTCTTCTCAGCTCCCCTCTGTCTGTAGGATACAAAGCTGTACCTACAATATAATATATATTTATGCTTTCTCATTGAAAAAAGCTGCTCAGAAGAATCTAGGCTCTGATCTGAAATTGCTTTTAGCCTTTAAATCCAGTCGAGGTGTTAGGGGGATTTGGATAAAAAGGTAGAGACAGCAGAGGCTAGCAGGTGTAAAGGTGAAATAAAGCAATGTTTTTGGTTTATTGAATTAGGATTTAAGACATACATTTATTTAATGATATAAAAGCTATGTCATATCACCAAAAAGACTTTGATGTATTATAATAGAAGTTGTCAGATCATGTATAGGTTAGCACAACTACTGCCTGACTTTCAATGACTAGTATTTCAAGAGAGAAATATTAATGAAGGTTGAATGTTGGTTCTGTTGGCTACAAATTGTGTATCTGCCATCCCAATGAAACTTTGTTCTAAAACGGTCCAATGGAAACAGGGTTCCTTCATCCGGACAGCATAAATGTGAGGCTGCTCTCTATCAAACTGTATATCATGATGCTGTTTTACATAAAACCTGAGGCAGAAATTGATGTAATGGAAGGACATACTTGATAATCCTTTGGCTAAAATGTTTTCTGACTTTTTCTGTTTTTTAAACACTTTCCATTTAACATGGAAAGCAATCATATTTTCTGTATTACAGAAAATTTTAAAAGACAATACGAACAATAGACAAAGACGAATCACACCAACAAAAAAACCAAAAAACTAACAGAGTAACAACCAGTTCACTTAATATTTGCTATTACAGAGTTTGTTAAAATGTAATTATTCAGAGTTCCAGTTCTGAACCCAGTAGATTGTTCATGTACATTATTACAGTCACAGGGTTTGTGAAAACTGTTTGACTCATTGAAGGTGCATCTAATCTTTTCCAGTTTAAGGTTTAACAAGACCAGAACCTATGATAGAAAGTAGCTGACATCTGTTTACATCTGTCACATAATGGGTCTACATTCGGAAATATTTTTGCTGATTTACCCTTTGAGAAGTGTAGCTTATGCAATAAATTGAACTGTATTAAATAAAGCATGTCTAGAGCATATGGAGGAAGAAGTAAGGGTAAGAAAATTAGCAAACATTTACAATAAAAATTTCTTACCTGCAAGTAGTGTTTATTGGTCAGACCAAATTTCCTGGATAGCTGTTCATAGCTTGAAAAAGCAGTATTAATATGCAAGTCTTCAATACTATGAATATATTTATTATTTGGAATGTTATTATCTGGAATGTTATTTCAGGGATCTTGTACAAGTATATTGTGGACATAGAACAAGATATAAGTATCCTTCATTGTCCAACAGAGTGTAAATCAAGGTGTGTCCGCAGTAATGAAAATGCAGGCAGGCAAATGAAAGCGTACGCCTGTTATGGATGGTTGCAGTCTGTCGATCCAGATATTGGTATTCCAGGAACAGGTCTGATTTGGCATAGAGATGAACCTTTAGTTCAGCTCATCCTATAGCACATTGATGTAAATAATTAATTGATATGATGTCTTGTAGGGATAGAAATAGCTTTAGTCATAGCAGCATTTGTACATATTTAGCAATTGATGTGTCTCATATGTGCATTTTGATGCTCTCTTGAATGCATATTTCTCTCTGTTGCCCTTAAACTGCTATTCCGAATACAAAGTGTACAAATGCCCTCAGAAAATGTAAGTTTCCAGCTCTACCACTGCTCATCCCATGGCATTTTCTCTCCCTGCTGATGTTCTGTCTGTACCACTCAGTGCCAAACTGATGACCTGAGGTGACAGGCTATTTTCTATAGCTTTCCCTTTCTTTAGATCGTTGTCCCTGAACACATTAGGGGGCCCAACTAGTGGACAAAGCTCAAACAACCTCTAAAAGACCCTTTCTTTTAAAGAGCTTGATTCTACTTTTTTTTAGTTAGATTTAAACCTCTACCTTTCATATTTGTTAAACAATAGAACATGTCAATACTGAATTCATCAAAAACATGTTGAGTTTCTATAAGAGGCCAAAAGCTGAAATGTTATATTAAAAATCTATAGTATGCACACTAATGCTGCTAACTAATTATTTAAACTCTTCATGTCAGTTTAAGCCTTGTGGGACTTGACTCTACTAGTTGTCCTACTTTCCCAGGCCTTAAACTGTAATTTGGGAATTTCAGTAGGGAATTCCCCCATCATTTCTGATTGAGAAGGAACATATGGTCTTATGAGCATATAAACTCTACCTTTTGGTCTTTATGTTAATTGGAGACCTTTGACAGTTTGCTTAAAACCTTGAACCGGAACATTGCTATTAAAGATGATCAAGTAGAAGATTACAGAGAATTTTCAGACTCCATAGTCCTTGTGTTTAACTGATTCTAAAGAAACTCAAGAAACTCTTACAAGGGATGATGTGTGTGTACCTTTTTGATATTCTAAATACCAACATGAAATGATTTGACAAACTGTCAAACATAAACAGCAGTTTATTTGTTAGGAATAAAAGAAAAATAAACAAATTAAACGGCTAGTGTTTATCCTACAGAATGTAAAATGTAGCCTTCTTATCTGCCTAAAATATTTTTTTTACTTTCTCGCTTACTGAATTTAACCGAAGACATATTACGACATGTTCCGGTTAGGAGCCGAGTATGAAGCGGCCTGCATGAGGATCGGTGCCTCCAAATCCAAGGCAATGGTCTTGAGCTATAAAAGGGTGGAGTGCCTTCTCCTGGTTGGGGAAGATATCCTGAAGTGGAGGATTTCAAGATTTTTATTTATTCTAGATGTGCCTTTGATTTACAGCAGTTAAATGCGTCTTCCCGACTCGGAAAATTGTCCTAGGAGGGATTTGTACAAGTCATTTTATTTGTTTACTCTGAGCAAATGTGCCAAAATGGAAGCTATTTCATTGTTATTATCACATTTGTTATAAAATACTATCTAATTTAATTTGCTGTTTGTTTTTTGTTTTATAGGATACGATCTTTTGATGCTGTACGCTTTTTTTTTAAAGCTTCAGATTTATGTTGATATATTTATGCTTCTTTAAATTCCTTACTTCTCAGTGCCAAATCCCTTAAAACAATGTTGGGGCATCAATGAGTTGAAGGTTATTCATACTGATTAAAGTCTTTATTCAGATAGATTGTGACTAATACAGACCAAAGGTTCAATGTTAGCGAGGGCAGCCTAGCTGATTAAGAGAAA
Source organism: Jordanella pulchra (assembly GCA_034780135.1). Classification (NCBI taxonomy): domain Eukaryota; kingdom Metazoa; phylum Chordata; class Actinopteri; order Cyprinodontiformes; family Cyprinodontidae; genus Jordanella; species Jordanella pulchra. Next base: position 23,332 of record JAUZNJ010084342.1, read on the forward strand.
TGAGGTTAAAGTAAGCTCACTTGTAAATTATACATGAAGCAAGGCTGCTGACATTTTTTTCCTTAGTTGGAAAGAAAAAAAATTACAAAAAGGTGTGTTTGTGTGTGTGTATATAAAT